>JASDQU011507120.1:0-13165 GCA_032191745.1 Picea mariana
CTGATCATCATGGAAACTCTTTGTCTTCTCTGGAAGTTATACCCAGTGTGTTCATCATTAGTGGGCATTATGCTGAGATTCCTTAGCTTCTCTAGCATTTGAAACTCTTCGTCTTCTCTATCAGTTACAACCAATCAATTATGGCTTCTTTGGCTTCTAAGCCTCTTCCTTCATGCGACCACCATCGATGACCAATCGTCTAATCAAAAGGTGCTTACCAATTTCATTTTAGTGAGCACTAGATCCTTTTCATGATATGACCTTGGGCTATGAGCTTCATGTGACCAAGCGATTTCGGTTGCGTCCATAGGTAGTTTGAGAGAAACGTGCTTTTTTCCCCGCAATTCGCTATGATCCTCCATAGGTCCTTTGTCCAAAATTGTGGATTTATTGCGGCCCACTCATGAAAACTTAAGACCTGAGCATGTTCTAGCCCCGCAATGGAGCATGATTTTCAATCTCATGATATTGACGGTGCTCCTGAATGGATGGTTCAGATTTTTCCTCTCAAGTCTGTAGACTAGATCTCACCTTCCTACATCAACGACTGAGATTTACTTCGTGATCCAGGCTCCGGAAGTTTCAAATATCAAACCCTATTGTTGTTGACTGGATATCTTCCAGAATGGAAGATCTATTGACATCTGTCCTTTTCAATCGACGATCAATATTTTCTTCATGATTCGGGACTTCGGGCCTTTCAATTCTCAAACTCCACTTTCTCCCAGAGAATTTTACCCAAAGTCCACGATCCAACGACACATGTCCTTTTTGGATCAATGGTCTCAAACCCTTCAGGTATTCGTGGTTTGGAAACTCAACTCTCAACTTTCTTTCATCCTCCTAACACGTGTCCCGTTAGGATCAATGTTAGAGATCTCCTTTGGGTCTCCGGTCTTCGGATATTTTAGTTCTCAACCTTCACGCTCTCCCATAATGATTTTAGCTGGAGTCCACAGATTCATGCCATGTGTCCTCCTCGAATCAAAGGTCCTTGTTCACTTCAGGACTTCGACATTCGACACTTTGGCTCTTCGCGAGTTCGGCCCTTCGACACTTCGGGACTTAGGGCATCTTCTGGTGGTAAAACTATCGAAGTAAAACTCCTCAAGTGACACCACTTGATGGCATGTTATATTCCTAGTAGCGGCCACGTGTCACCCGGATTTGTGACTTTCACGTACCTGAAGTGTCGAATCAACTTGACACTTGTCATTGTCTGATTGCGCCACGTGTCTTTGCTGACGTAGTCTTGCTGACGTGGTTTGCCACATGTTCATGCTGACATGGTCTACCACATGTTCATGCTGACATGGTCTACCACATGTTCATGCTGACGTGGTCTACCACATGTCCTTGAGGACAAGATTTGCTGACGTAATCTGCTGATGTAGATCTCTTTCATCTGGCGGTCATCATCTGATCTCTAGATCCGATGGTCCTTATTCATTTCAGATTTCAGGGCTTCAGGTTTTTCAAATCTCAAACTTTTCAGAGCGTAATCTCCTCGTATATTTATATCCCAAGTGAATTTTATTCATTTGATCATGATATTAAATCAACAGCTTGACATTTCTGTGATGCATCTTTGCTATCTTATCCTATCCTTCTAATCGAAATTGATCGGACGTCTTACAAAACTTCAAATTCTGGGGATTTCAAATCTCAAACTTTCTGGAATGTAACCTCCTCACATCTTTATATTTGAAGTGATTGTTTTTCATTTGATTAGGATCTTAGATCAACAGTTTGATTTGTTCTGTGATGTAGTTTTGTTGTGGATTAGATCCAATGGATCTTCTTTTTTTCTTATCAAAGGCTTAACCTTCATGCATTTATCTCTGGATCCAACAACTGTTGATCCTCCGCGCTCAGATCCAATGACTGAGATTTGTTCTCCCCTTCTGTGCGCTCCTCCTGTCTAAACACTGATCCAATGGAAACTGTCTCTCCTCCTCCCGAGCTTATGATTTCTTCTGACATAGAAGGTTTTCTAAGTTTTCAAGGTTTTGGCCTTTGAACCTTCTCCTGTGGGTCTCGTCTTCGTTGTTCTTGTTTTCCATCATTGTTGTTGTTCTTTTTTTCTTTCCTTTTTTCCATCGTTGTTATTTCCATCAATGACAAGCACACTCTACCTGTAAACATGCCAACAATATCCCCCTTTGGAATTGATGGAAACCCTGAACGAATGCACTATTCTTCTTGGATCTCCAACTATAGTATCTGGACCACTCCTTTTCTCCCCCTTTGAAATCAATGTCAAAGAAAACATGCTCCCCCTGAGTTGTTTCAGTAATTTTTGGAGGTATCATATATTCAACCAAAACATACTCCCCCTGACAGGATGGACTATTTTAACTTGATAACAGGGTCACGCCCAACTTCTGGCGTAGATACGCAAACTGAGCTTGTGCAAGCGATTTAGTGAAGATATCAACAATCTGATCTTTGGATGGAATATAATACAAAGAAACCACAGAGTTGGTTACATGTTCCCTCAAGAAGTGATACTTGATGGGTATATGCTTGGTCTTGGAGTGAAAGAAAAGATTCTTTGACACACTAATTGCATTGGTATTATCACAATGAATTGGGATCGGTGCAATATATTTTACCTCCAATTCTGCAAGTGTCTGAATCATCCACAGTACTTGGGTACAACAAGTGGCAGCTGCAATGTATTCAGATTTTGTAGTTGATAAGGAAATGGAACCTTGCTTCTTTCTCAACCATGATACAAGAGAATATCCTAAGAAGAATGCACCTCCACTTGTTCTTTTCCTTTCATCCACGCAGTTAGCCCAGTCAACATCTAAATAGACTGACAGTTGAAAATTCTGATTCCTAGGATACCATAGGCCATAGTTCATTATTCCTTTCAAGTATCTGAATATTCTTTTGAAAACTAACAAGTGACTATGTTTAGGTCCAGCCTAATACCTTCCTACCATTCCAACAACATGCATTTTCTTTGGACAGGATGTTGTGATATACAATAGGTTGCCTATCATAAACCTATAGGAACTCTCATCAACATCAGGTGAGTCATCATCCTTTCTTAACTTGTATCCAGTGACCATAGGTGTAGAATATTCCATTTGAAACCTCTTTAACATTTCTCTTAGATATTTCTTCCGAGAAAGAAATAATCCTTCGGAACTCTGAGTAATTTGCAGACCAAGAAAAATGGCAGTTCCCCTATCATAGACATTTCAAATTCAGACTGCATGGCAGAGGAAAACCATTGTACTGACGAAGCATTATCGCTTCCAAATATGATTTCATCTACATAGACCAATATGATGAGAAAATCATTACCCTTCGTTATGATATATAGATTGTTGTCAACGATTCCCCTCTTGAACCCTTTGTCTTGAAGATACTTATCCAGTCCATAATACTAGGCATGAGGAGCTTGTTTCAACCCATATAAGGATTTCTTCAGCTTGCAGAAAAATTCAAGGTTATCTAACAGTTGGAAACCCTCTAGTTGTTCCATATAAACTTCTTCTTTTATATCTCCATTTATAAAATATGACTTGACACATTTGATAGACTTTAAACTGTTTATGACAAGCATAGGCAAGAAACATTCTAATAGCTTCTACTCTTGCTGCAGGCGCAAATGTTTCATCAATGATCCAGATTTTATGAGAAGAATGAAATGAATACTGATTATTAACAGGTGCTTAACACAAAATAACAGAGATACAGTAAAATTGTTTTTTTATTCAATAATGAAATAAGTTGAAACTGTAAAATGCAGCGGAAACAAGCTTGTTGGAATGGTGGCGGCTTATCTCTGAGAAGAGATGTGACGGTTGCGCTCATTCACAAGAAGATGATTACAATGAGGCTCTGAAGGCCTTTTTATAGTAATCTGAAATGAAAAAAACCCTAGACATCCAAAAACCTAACCCTAGGAGATGAAGCGCCAAAAGTCATGTGGGCCCCGTTTGGGTTAGTACATCAACTTCCCGAGGTCGTAACTTTTGCATATGATGTTTATTTTAGGCGTATGATATCCTGTTGGATAGGTATCATCGAGGAGATTCATTTTGGGGGATCAATCATGTTTTATCCTATCATTTAGAAGCTTGATCCCGAAAAACCTTCATTTAGGCCCTCAAAATGGCCCCGGAAGTTAAAACTGCTAAAAATAGTAAATTGCCAAAATTGCCAAAAAATTGTTTTGAGCTAGCTGGAAAAGGTGGGTGGCCACAGATATCCACCTGGATCAATCCTCCCTCCTTAGGAAGAAATGGTATCCATTACATTGAGTTTCCCCATCAAATGAAGAAATTTCTATTGAATTTGGCCCCAGATGAGGCACTTGGCTTGGTGTAGGAGTTGCCTTGCTTTGACGACTAGATAAAGTTGGATCCTTTGTGATCGAGTTCTCTTGATATGTGTGTCCACAATATGATTACCGGATGCTTGTTGTATGCAGTCAGGGTTGAGATCTGTTGGTGTCAGTTGTTCTTCTATGTCTGAGGTGTCCAATAATGGTGGGAAATAATGGCGAAGGAGATCCATGTTGAACATTGGGTGCACGCCAAGGAAAGGAGGAATGTTGATCTCAAAAGAATTATCCCCCATAGCCTTAGTGATGGTGTACGGCCCATAACGGAGTGGGAGAAGCTTCTGATGGGGTCCTGTAAGTTGTTCTTTCTATAAGTGAAACCAAACTTTTCGCCCACCTTAAACTTATGTGGCACCCAATGTTGATCATGCCATTGTTTGTACTTGTCATTAGACTTCTGTAGGATATCCTGAACCTGTTGGCGGATGTTATGGATTTGATCAATGAATAGGGTGGCTTTGTCAGATTCAGTTCGAATAGGAGATGAGTCGATCAAGGTGACCACAAGGGGAAGTACAACATCTATGGGACACAATGGTTGGAATCCAAACCCCACCTGAAAGGGGCTGTGGCCAATTGAGCTATGCAAGGCTCAGTTGTAGCTATGCTAGACATAGGGAATGCTATCATCCCATGTGTGAGGGTGATTTGAATTATACATGTGAAGGATATGCACAATCATTCGATTTACGACCTCAGTTTGACCATCTGTTTGGGGGTGGAAGGCTGTGGATTTGGTTATCTTGGTGTCCAGCAGTGACCAGAGGCTCGACCAGAATGTGTTGAGAAATCGACTGTCCCTATCTGAGACAATGGTTTGTGGGAGTCCAAAATGTACCCAGACTCATTCAAAGAAGAGCTTGGCAGTGGCCTCTGTTGTGATGCTCTTCATGCAGACAACCAAAATGGCCATCTTAGAAAAGTGATCAAAAACCACAAAAACATAGTCATTTCCCCGCTTAGTGGATGAGAGGCCCAACATGTAGTCCATTGAGATGGATTCCCATGGCCTGTTGGGAGTAGGAAGAGGGGTGTACAGGCCTTGTTTCTTAGTGGTCGGTTTGGCAATAGCACAGGCAGTGCAGGACCTGATATACCTGCTGACCTCTTGTCGGAGTTTTGGCTAGCATAAATGTTTCTGTAGCTGTTGGGCTCTAAAGATGTCTAAAAATAGTCTTAGTTTAACATTAATTTATCAGCCTGAGGATTCATCTTTTATCTCAAAGAATATTGGCAAAGTCTATGCAGATAGCTCGTAGAGGATAAAATCATGTAGTGAAAGAAAATTTGAGTTTATCAACAATCAAGTTCCTCAAACATTCATTAAAGATTCTAGGAATTGAAATCTAAAGCTATGTAATGGAAAGGAACTAATTAATCTATTGAATTCATTTTAAGAGCAGTAATTGAATCTAGATAAAGACTTGCATAAATGACTATTATTATGAATCAAATTGCTGGAAAGAAAAAGGCGAATATCTATGGAAAGAAATAGAGACTGTAATCTAGTTGAAAAGAGACAACAATCACATTTCTATTGAAAGGAACAACAACTATATTCTAACGGAAAGGAACAACAAATGTAAACTAAGTAAAAGGAACAACAAAAGTAAACTAAGTGAAAGGAACAACAAATGTAAGCTAAATGAAAGGAACAACAAATGTAAACTTATGAGGAACTGTCACGCATCAAATCTCAGTAATAGGAATTGGAACAACAATCATCTAATGCTTCAGGGAATATCTATCTCTTGCAATTGACACGAAATCATCAATACACTTATGCATTCATTTAACTACTATAAAAGAGAATCGAATCACAAAACAGAAATTGAACTGATACAATTACAGGTTGAACAGTAGCTCCTTCAGACTGGGCCCTTGGTCCTTAGAAGAACTGCTATTTGAAATTCAATATGTAGAAATGATAAAACTGCTCGAAGCTTCTATTGATTTCATAGCTGGTACAACTTTTTACAAAAAACTGCTGATGCATAGCAATTCTAAGTTCTCAGTTATTGGGCGCAATTCTTCTACTCTTTTCAAGATCTATTTACCCCTTATATATTACAATAATATGGGTTAATTAAGCTATCCTGAGGATCGAGAGATCCTCGGGATTTCTTTACTATTAAAATATAAGAAACTCAATCATCTTCAAAACTGCCTTGCACCATAAAGTCTTCAACCTCCAATAGATTGCACATCTCCAAGATTTCCTTTGCTATCTTGGGTTTGACAATATTTAACCAATCCTGTAATAAAACCAGACAGTTCCAATTATATTTAGGATCTATGTAATCTAACTTCAACAATAACGCTAAAGAGTATATTATTCATTTTATATTCTATTTGCTCCTAAATAATCGAAAATTCAATCAAGATGACATCATGAAATGTGGGAAAAAGGAAGATATTTATACCTTTTTCATAACCTAACATACCCCCCAGCTTACCTTCTTGCATGTCATGCAAGTTGAGATTTTACATGTAAAGCAGTAATGTTGTAAGATGGAAAGGTTGGTTCACCAAGCCTTATGAACCCATTGCTTCTTTTGAGTTCTCCAAAAGAAACATCCTCCCATTTCTTGTTAATTTGATAAACTTTTTGGTAACTCTATGGAGGGAACTAGATGATAGGGGGATTATATCTGCACCCAATCCAAGTAGGCCCTTCCTCTTGGAGAAATCTAGAATACCTCTCTATTTTGAAGGTAGCTGTAAAGAAATTCCTATACCCAAAGGGTTCCCTACTCTTTACTTCACTGGAGGATGCATCCCATCTCAATTTAGAAGTAGCAAGAGCTTCCTCCTTAAGCTCCCTGAAATGAGTGATACCTGAGCATATAACATGTAGATGGATAGGGGCTAAGGAGTCTACAACACCCCCCCCCCCCTTTTCATAAAGGTTTTATGTTGCATAATGGATGGAAAGGACTTTGGAGGTTCTCCCCTAATCCAGAGATCTAGCCCAGCTTCCCTCTTTAGGAAGGTTTTATGAGCTTTACCCCATCTAACTTGGTTTTGAGTAAATGATAGAAATGCCTGAAACTGTATGTCACCTATGAATGGGCCAGGGTTATCTTCCATTTTTTCTTCCAAAATGAAATTATGAAAGTACAATTCACACAAAAAGTATTTTACCTTTTCATACTGCTCTTTGAAACATGAAATAAACTCAAGTACAGTGGCAAATGAAATAGGTTTCCCTACTCTGATGGCCTTCACTCTTAACAACAGATATTTTTCAAGCAAGAATAAAGTGTAATTGGTGGCAGGGGCTCTACAATTAATAGCATCAGAGTAGACATCACAGATTTCTTTGATTTGATCCAAAGCTTTTTCTAATTGGGTTTGCATCTTTTTTAGCTTCCCTTGGGCTCTGGTGAGCGCAGCATAGGTCTCACCCTCTGTTGCTATCATTTCCTTCAGTTCTTTAACAATCTTTTGATATTGTCCCAGATCTGCCTTTAGTTTATCAATGGTGACACCTTGTGCTTGAGACTGGGATGCTTGGTATTCTTCCATAGCACCCATCTCTTCCCTGGATTGAGTTAATGCTTGTTGGACCTATGTAAGCTCTGCTTCCAGACTGTCCAATTAGCACTCTGTTTCTAGGACTGGAGTGCTTGGTGCTCTGCCATAGTTAGTAATTCATTTCTATTTAGAACCAGGGTTTGTTGAGATTGCATCAATTCTTCCTCCAATCTCCTGATGGTAGCATTATGCTCAAGGAGTTGAGATATTTCCTCTAATATCATGGTGTTTGTTTGCACCTCAGCATCAATTTCTTCTGTAGTTGTCATATTTTCTTGTGTTTCTAAAGGAATTGCTTCTTCATTCTGAGCTACTGTTTCTTCTACTACTATTTCTTCAGGGTCTGTCTATATCCCTACAGAATTTGTACTAACTGCTTCTTTTGGAAGAGGGTTTCTTCCTTGCACTCTGACCCTTTTGTTCTTCTTTCTTTTGTGGGCCTTATATTCCTATTCTATATGTTTCCTCAATTCCTTAATAATTTCCTTGAGTTTAACCACCTTCTGCTTTAATACTTCAACCTTGTTAGCCTTTTTATTCAACGGTTTATTTTATTTTTTCAACTTTTTAATTTTCTTATGGCTCTTTGCTGATTTTTGTTTATGAGAGGTCTCGAGGTCTTCTTCATTCTTGCCAGTAGATGATTGTTGCTTTGTTCCTTCCAAATGTTTTGTCTGTCCAAGAGGACTTCTGGTTTCAAAATGAGGTTCTTCCTGTGCTCTTTCCTCAGGAAAGGACATTTCAATATCAGGAAAATCTTCAACTAGTTTTGAAGAGGAGGGTTGTTCTAGGCATTTTCCTGGATTATTTGTGCCTCTGTCAATTAAGGTTCCCAAGCTTCCCAAAACCTAGGCTATTTCTACCTCATAGCTCTTCATAAATTGTTATTTCAGATGTTCTAATGTCGGTTGGGTGTCTTCCTGATCATTCCTTTGTGAGGTCTGTTCTACTTGCCCAATTTCTTGAGCATTCTCGCATGGAGACTGTTCTGTAGAATTCTGAAGTTCTTCAGGTTGTTTTGTTGTACCCTGAATTGCTTCAATTGTTTCCTGAATTAGTATTCTTCTTCTTCTTGTCTGAATGATGGTTGTAGGGGCAGTTGTTTCTCTCTTCCTCTTTTTCATTAATGCCTGTGTTTGTGAGGTTTGGGCCTCTGTGATTTGGGTAGGGTCTGCCTTAGCTTCGGTTTGAGGAGATGGGATTTATCTTTGGGTAGTAGTCTCCTCTGCCTATCTATCTTCAATTTCTTGTGGTGGTTCGTCATGGCATAATTCAGGCTTCTCTAGTTATGGAGGTCTATTGGACTCAATTAGGTTATCTTAGGTCAATTGAGTTTGACTCAATTGAAGATTTTTGTGTTCTTAAGGCAACCTCATGTAATATGGCATTCAGAAAGAAAGGTAGATTAAGTACTAACCGTTGTTTTAAAGCTGCTATCAATTTGAGGTGGCGAGGTCGAATTACATCATATCATCCATCAAAAGTGACGTACGGCTGAATTATCCCTGCAAGTTCCTTCCATGGTTCTCTGAGGGTACTGGGATTGAGTCCCTTTCCCTTCTTATCCAATTCTTCCCCAGGGTCTGTGAAAGTTTCCATAGCTTCCTTCAGTGTTGTGTATCTTCCTGTCCATTGAATGCTCTTGTTAGGGAGGCCTATGACCTCTGCTAATATTTCCAGGGTGACTGAGATTTGTATGCCTCGTAACATAGAGTTTTCTCCCTGCAGATTCTGAAAGAATTCAAGCGTGACATTCATGCCGTATCCTTGCAGACAGTTGAAGTACTCCACCCACCCCAACTGGTGCAGGATGTCTCTTTCTTGCTATGTAATATTTAGTAAAGTTGGCTCCCTACGCACACCTCTGCCACCCATTTTGTGAGAAAATGTGGACAACTATCGTTCCTGGTAGCAGACTTGGTTAGACCAGCTTGGAGGAAAAATTACTGAAAATAGAAAATATCAGAGACAACAAATGTCTACAAATGTGGGTATTTATTACAATCATTACTATCTTTATCGAGAAGTGTGTCAAGTGTCCACTCCCCTCGATAATATAAAGGTCGACCTCGACCGTCAGTGTAGGGAAAAGTAACGAGTGTAGGTATTGATGGTGAGAAGTAATGATCGTACGACAACCGCCAATGGGGATCAATGATTTATTTTCAAACAACATATTTTAACGGTAATCATTAAACGTTAATCCTCTTTTGTGGAATTGAAATATACCGATACTCAAAATAATGCTTTAAGAATACATACACCGAATAAATTAAATCTGTTCATTTAAATAATATCCCACATATCATAATGTTGTTACTTTTCCATGTCATTGAATACAACTGAAATGATAGCCTCGTTATTGAGTGAAGGAAATCTAGAGATACGCAAAAACTTGGCGTTTAAGGTAAACTTCCATACCACAGGCAGAGCCATTGTTGCCAAAAAGCATCCATAGCCTCAACAGGGTTTCCTTTTAACCCTCAAATAAGCCTGTATCCTTGATACTTATTTGAATCGTTTTTTCCAAAAATATCATTATCCTGGTTTGGTAGCTAGATGATGATAATGCCACTCACTAGATTGTAACTTAGGTGAACAAGTCAGCTCGTGATGAGACACCTTGTCCTTTGACTAGAAAATGTCAAAGGCCATTGCTCTAGTGTAGTAGCAATAGTGGGAATGTCACTTAGGTTATTATCCTATGATCGAGGTAGTTTGGCTTGTGATGAGACCCCCTATTCTTTGTGGGAAAAAAAAGAATTTTATTTTTATTTTTATTTTTTAGAAGTGTATGAAGGGAGGCTCATCTACTCCTTAAGAGTAAGGGATGGCATAAATAAGTGTAAGGATTCCAAGTCAAAGTGTGCCACAAACTCCTTATTAATTATAAAGGCGAGATATCATTTAAGTGTATTTGTATGTATAAGGAAAAGAAACGAATTATGGTGGTTACAGGTTATGAACAAGGTTTAAGATATTTCAAAGCAAGTGATCCAAAAAAAGAATTTGATATGGTATGGGAGATAGTCCACAAAATAATGATAGATCGTTAGAAATAATGTTGGTGAAAATTATTTGGTGAAAGTTGTACCCCAAAGGAAAGGTTTATTGTTTTATCAGCAATGTAGGGAAGGAACGACAAAATGAAAAATAGGTGTGGAAAAGGAACAACGAGTGTGACAAAGGAACAACAATTATTTCATTCAAAGGAATAGCAGGTGCACAAAAGGAACAACAATTGTTCCATTCAAAGGAACAACAGGCACACAAAAGAAACAACAATTGTTCCGTTCAAAGGAACAACAGGCGTGCAAAAGGAACAAAAATTGTTTTGTTCAAAGGAATAGAAGGTGTGCAAAAGGAACAATAATTGTTTCATTCAAAGGAATAGAAGGTGTGAAAAAGGAACAACAATTGTTCCATTCAAAAGAACAATAGGCGTGCAAAAGGAACAACAGGCGCGCAAAAGGAACAATAATTGTTTTGTTCAAAGGAATAGCAGGTGTGCAAAAGGAACAACAATTGTTTCGTTCAAAGGAATAAAAGACACACAAAAGGAACAACAATTGCTCCGTTCAAAGGAACAACAGGCATGCAAAAGGAACAACAATTATTTCATTCAAAGGAATAGAAGGCATGAAAAAGAAACAACAATTGTTTCGTTCAAAGTAACAACAGGCACGCAAAAGGAACAACAATTTTTCTATTCAAAGGAACAGCAGGCGCACAAAAGGAACAACAATTGTTCCATTCAAAGGAATAATAGGGGCGCAAAAGGAACAACAATTGTTCCATTCAAAGGAAAAACATGCATGCAAAAGGAACAACAATTGTTTCAATCAAAGGAATAGCAGGCGCGCAAAAGGAACAACAATTGTTCTATTCAACGGAACAGCAGGCATGCAAAAGGAACAACAATTGTTCCATTTTTAACCATCTCAATAGGTAATTTTTAGAAACCTGGCAATGTATTTTGCTTGAATTCAAGGTTGATTCTTCATCAACTAAATTCATTTATGAGTTGGTTTATGTTAAGCCCTAATATTGGCTCATTACCACTTAATTGGGGCATATTAGACTAGTAATGTTATTTTATTTATGTCGGATTGAGGCCATTATTTGTAATTTAGATTAGTAATGTTATTTTATTTATGTCGTCTTTAGGCCATTAAACCTCCTAGTCTCCTATATATACCAAGGAGACATTTTCATTTTGAATCATCTTATACTTGAACATTTAAGTGGGGTAAAAGGAGGTTTCCCCCTCGAAGAGGCTTATTATCTAATATTATCTCTTTTTCAAGGGGTTGAGTACTTTTCTAGAGGTTTTTTTAAGCTATATTGATGTTTGGTTCTTAACATATGGTATCAGAGCTCAAGGTCTTGGGGTTTCGCTGCTACATCTGAGTCACCGTGGAATTTTCGCTATAACTTTTTTTCTACAACGTTTCAGAAGGAACCACTTAAAGGGTTTTTAGTAGACGGATCAAGGTACGTTGGGTTACAAATTCAGCTCCTGAGGACTTATACTTTCGGAGATACAGCCTGTAGAATATAGGGTTATGGAATCATCCTGAAATGAGTCATTGAGGAATTTTCGCTATAAAAACTTTTTTGTAATGTTTCAGACCCTGCACTCAAAATACCATTTATAGAAATTAGTATTTTATATGTGGTAAAAATTTCAGCATCTGGGTCATTTTAAATTTGTAGATACACCCTGTGTAAGATAGGGTAGATGACTAGCCCTATTGACTAGTCTCAAGAAGGTGTTCTAGGTAAAACAATCATAACTTCTTCCTAGAGTATCCAAAATGAGTGGGACTGGTTGCATTGGATCGTGGACAGTCTATAGTATTTTGGGTGCGAGTTTCAGAATTTGATATCCATTATTTTGTGCGGGGCATTCTATACAATTGAGATCTCCTGGAAAGGCCAAAAATTGGCAAGTTGTGAGGAAGTTACCGTAAATTCCACTTGGCACATCCAATTTTGATCAGACCTGTGGCATTGCAGAGAAGAAATATTAGAGAACTACCTAAAGGAAAGTTTCATACCCAGAAGGGCCGAAACATGGGAGATATAATAGAATAAATATTGTCTAGCAGAACCACCTCAAAATCAAGACTCAAAAGTGATATTTGGCCAACATGCCACCCAAAAAGGGACCTCCTACACCAAATAAGCCTCCAGAAAATCCTACTTGGACTCTTGATGAAGGTGAAGAAATGTGTAGGGACATAAATGATTTACAAAAGAAGA
>JASDQU011507120.1:13265-26342 GCA_032191745.1 Picea mariana
AAGTGGGGTAAAAGGAGGTTGCCCCCTCGAAGAGGCTTATTATCTGATATTATCTCTTTTTCAAGGCGTTGAGTACTTTTCTAGAGGTTTTTGTATGCTATATTGATGTTTGGTTCTTAACAGTTTATTTCAAAATTAAGTAATGGATGGTTTGTTAATGTTATGAATTTCATTATAGTTGCCCAATTGTTGTTGTTGAATCATGACACATTCATTTCTCTTCGAAGGACAAGGTTTGGGTGATGAGATGAAGCGGGAGTTCGGAACAGAAAAGAGTGCTAATTAAGTTCATTACAGTTATCCTCCCTAGTTTTGACTTTCTCAAATGACTGTCGAAAATAATAAAAAAATGAAATAAAATCTATAGAAAACAAAATTATATACAGTATGTACAGTGTGTACAGAATTCAACATTTATGGAGTTGGGGTGGCTGGATTACCTTCCCATCCAGCCAAAATTTGAACGGTAGGGTCCTTACTTACCTCTTGGTAGAAAGTCTCTTTTGAGGGCGGCTAATGATAGAGTCGTAGCCAGTGTCCGTTGACCCGAAATGGAGATCTGTACCCGTCGATGGTGCTTAACATGACTGTGCCATTATCATGGACTTCAATGATTTCATATGGTCCTAGCCACCGTGTCTGTAATTTTCCCAGAAAATCCTGAAATCTGGAATCATAGAGGAGCGCCCAGTCACCTTTTTTAAATGATTTTTTTTATATATGCTTGTCATGCTAGGTCATTCTCTGTTGTTGAATAACAGCCATGCTAGGTCGTTCTCTGTTGCTAAATAACAGCCGTGCACTCTACAGCATACAGGCATGCTTCATCCAATTCGTTGAGTTGTTGAAGGCATTGTTTATGTGCTTTTGTAAGATCCAATTCGATTTCCTGGGCCATCCTTAAAGTCTTGATTTCAAAGTCGATTGGGAAGATGGGTTCTTTGCCATAGAATAAATGATAAGGAGAGTAGCTAGTGGTATTATGCCATGTTGTGCGGTAAGCCCATAAGGCATTTGGGAGCTCAGAAGCCCAATTCTGTCTATTTGTTGAGACAGTCTTTGTCAGGATTGCCTCCAGGACTTTATTGGTGCTTTCCACTTGCCCATTTTCTTGTGGATGGTAAGGAGAAGTAATTATGTGTTTGATATGGTAATTATCCAGGGTGTTGGTGATTCTATGAGCTGTAAATTGTGACCCCCCATTAGTAATTACCTCTCTTGGTAGTCCATAGTGTACAAATAATTTGAAAAGAAATTTGATGACTACTTCTTCTATTTCATTTGGTAAGGCTTCTGCCTCTACCCATTTAGTCATGTAGTCCATTGCAACAAGAATATAGGCCTTCTGATTTGACTTTGGATTGAAGGGGATAACAAAGTCTAGTGCCCATCTCTCAAATGGTTCCGAAACTATTTGTGCTTTTAAAGGCATTTCATCAACCTGACCTGGTTTTCCCATCCGTTGACAACTATCGCAGGTTTGGACATATTTCTTCATGTCTATGAATCTTGAGGGCCAATAATAGCCCATCTGTAGAATTTTGTGTCCAGTCTTGTGATCTGCAAAATGCCCACCACAGGGCTCATCATGTCTAGCCTTTAGTATGTCATAGATTTCATCATCCCATACGCATCTGCGGATCTCGAGATCAACTCTTGTATGGAAGAGATATCTGTTGATCCAGGAAAATCGTGTGCTACGTTGGATGATCAGTTCTCTTTCCCTTAATGAAAGATGTGTCGGTAATCTTCATCCTGCCAAGTAATTTTCCACGTTAGTGCACCAAGGTGGATTTGTAGTAACGGCAAACAGATGCTCATCTGGAAATCGATCTTCGACTGTTAAGGAGTTGTTTGTTTTGGGTATGTGGGATAAGAAGTCTGCGACGAGGTTTTCTCTCCCGAGTCAATCTTTGATGGTGATATCAAATTTCTGCAATAGTAACAACCATCAAGTGACCCGTCCATTAGTAATTGGTTTATTAGCCAGATATCTAATAGCAGAATGATCAGTATACAGAATGACCAGATAGCCTGTTATATAATGACGAAATTTATTGATGGCATGTATAACAGCTAAAAACTCTTTCTCTATTACTGTATAATTAAGTTCAACTAGATTAAGATTCTTGCTAATAAAATAAATGGAGTAGGGTTTCTTATCCTCCTCATGTCCGAGGACAACGCCTATGGAAATATCTGATGCATCAGTGGAGATGTGAAATGGTATTTGCCAATTTTCCCCCCTCAATACCGCTGTTGTCGAGATCAACTTCTTGAGTCCTACAAATGCCACATCACACTTGTCATACCACTGAAATTCTACATTACCAGTCAAAGCATGTAAAGGTGCAGTGGTTCTTGCAAAATTTTCCATAAATCTACGATAGTATCTTGAAGCACCAAGGAAACTACGTACCTCAGTTTGTGTGTGTGGTGTAGGTAGATTAAGGATTACCTCTATTGTTGTTGTATCTACCCTAATTCCATCTGTAGAGATATAATTCCCTAGTACCACACCTTTTTTCATCATCATGTGAAAATTTTGTGGCTTAAACATAACTTGGTCCCAATGCACCACTCTAGTATTTTCTCCAGGTTATTTAGTGCTTGATTGAAGTCATCACCATAAGGAATGAAATCATCCATATAGACTTCAAGTCCTTCACTGATTAGATCATTGAATATGCTCATAATTTCCCTTTGAAAAGTGGCTGGAGCATTACAAATTCCAAAGGGTAATACTCTGTATGCAAAAGTGCCCTAGGGGCATGTGAATGTAGTTTTATATTGATCTTCTAAGGAAATCTGAATCTGATTGTACCCACTAAAATCTTCTAGGAAAGAAAAGAATTTCTTTCCTACCAAAGTATCCAGGACCTGGTCAATGAAAGGTAAAGGGAAGTGGTCTTTTTGAGTGGCTTTGTTAAGTTCCCTAGTCAACACAGATGCGCCATTTCCCATTTTTCTTTGGGACGATCACTAATGGGGAAACCCACCGACTATCTGAGATGGGATATATAAAATCTATGTCCAACGGCTTTTGTAATTCTTCTTTAATGATATCCCTGAGGTGAGGATTCAATCTTCTCTATGGTTGTCGGATAGGTCGAGCATCTTTTTCAACATAAATGTGGTGTGTACAGAGTTACGGATCAATACCTTTCATATCAGAATATTCCCATGAAAAATATTGCTAGTATTTGGAGAGGGCTTGAATTAGCTTATACTACTGTTGTTCATCTAAATTGACATTGATGTTTAGAGACCTCCCTGGTGCAATCTTGACGGGTTTGCTGTTATGAATGGTTGTAGCTGCAATTTGTTGTTCCATTAAATCTTCTAGCAGGTCTCCATGTGCTTCACAGTCTAGAACAAGTTGGAGCATCTAGCAGGTCAGGTTGCTCATGGTGGCTGGATTATTGATCAACCCATTGATTACATCATCCTCTAGCTAGCTTTTAAGTCTAAAGGCTTCTTCCTGTGTAAGAGGGGTTCGTAAATCCTTCTCTGGGTATCGTGGTGGTGGAAATTTTGGATATACGAAAGTTGGACTTGGTTTAGTAGGAGGATATAAAGTGATGTTCTTTTTGATACCCCCTCTATTGATTGTCATATTACCTGCTCGAAATCCTATGTACGCATCTGTTGTTGCAAGCCATGGCCTACCCAGTATCAATGGATGCCCTTCAAGTCCACTTCTTGGGTTGATGATGAGGAAGTCCGCCAAATATTCCCAAGAGTCGATGGAGATGGCTATATCATGTAATGTGCCAACTGGTTGAACTACCGATCAATCTGCTAACTGCAAAATTATTGCAGTGGGTTCAAAGGAGTTAAAACCCAGGGTATTGCAAGTTTCCATAGTCAGGATGTTGATGGTTTCTCCCAAATCAATCAGTGTATTGGGAAAAGAACATCCCTGGATCTGAACTGTCACTATGAGATTCCTTGGATCTGCATATTTAACAGGTTCTTGTCTACCTAAAATTAGATCGGACAAGGCTCCTACCACGTGGAATGTTGATGATGGATTTTTAATTTTCCTGACCGGCTTTCTCCCACATAGCTCCTTGATCATTTTTGCATAGATTGGGATGTTCTGAAGAGCTTGCAGGAGTGGAATCTTGATATACAAATTCTTGAGTTCCCCTATAGTGTCAAAGTTGGGATATATGATCAATTTTGCTATCATCAATCTTTCGGGGAACGGAGGGGACGGTGTTGCATCCTTATCAGGATCTCGTGATTCGACTGTGTTTCCCTCCTGCTTGATTTCTTTTGTTATTACCACAGTCGAAGGTGTTATTGTTGGTTGTTTTTCACTCTCCTGCTCTTGAAAAATGTTATTTTCTTCAGGAGAGATTATTCGTCCCGATCTCAACCATAGTTCATTGCATCCTATCGAGATGGTCTCTCCTTCTCCATTCTCCATAATCTAGACGAGTTGAGCCAGTATGTTATTTGGATTTGGATGAGGTTGGGCTAGTAGTTGAGGGCGCAATTGGGATTGTGGGTTTTGGGGCAATTGGAATGGTGCTTGTAATGTAGGTTGAGTTTGAGGGGCCATCCCCATGGGTTGGTTGTTTATCCCCAGGGGGCGCTGCCAATTCTGATTCCAATTTGGGTTTTGGGTAGTCATGTTGGGCCACTATGAAGGGTAGATGTTGTTATTTGATTTTTTCCAGGATGAGGTGGGATATTGTGAGTTAGTCCAAGTGGAAACTGTAGTTGGCTGATTCTGCCAGGCAAGATTTGTAGCATGCTAGTTTTTCCAAGTGGAAATTGCAGGTGGGTATTGTTGGGGTTGCTAGTTATGATTAGTAAACGGTTGACCCTGTCATGTGCTACCAGGAGCTTACTGTTGATTATACTGTCCAGAGAAGAAAAAGGAAGGGTCCTGCAGTGTATTTGGAGGTCGATTATGCCATTGACGACGTTGAGCCATCAGATATAATGGATCTATTTCTTCTTCTGTCTCTAAAGACAACTTTTAGTCCAGAAAGCGATGGGCATTGTTCTGTTTCATGATCCTTGGTGCAGATAGTGCAGACCCAGACCAAGTCCAGAGGGAAATCCCTTAGACCATGTTTTCTTCTGCACCTGTGGCAAAATATTTTTATGTTTGGCCTGCAACACATCCAATTGTGTAGTAATAGTGCTCATAATATATGTTTTGAAGTTTTCTAAGAGATTACCAACTTCATCTCATGTAACACCCCCGCTGGTAATATTGCTATTTCTGGTGAGGGGGGTACGCATCCTTGATCTGGTCCGTGAGCTTCCTCTTGAGCACCTGATGCACAGTAGGATGATGTCATCATAAGTTTCTTGATAAATTTCACCCTTCCCCATTAAATTCAACATTTCTACCCATTCATCTTTCATACCTTTAATCAAAGTTGCCTTAACTACTTCACCTGGTAACGTGCCATAGGGTGATTTTGTAAATTATATTGAAATCTCTCGACATATTATTCTAATGATTCATTTTCTTTTGCAGTCATTTGAAAGATTTCATCTTTTAAGTCTCTGGCTCTACAATAATCCTGATATTTTGTCAAGAAGGCCTATTTCATCTCATCCCATGAGTTTATAGTTCTTCCCCCTAATCCCATGAACCAGCGTAGAGCTACTCCTTTCAAAGTGGAGGGGAACAATTTTAATTTTGGGGGTTCAAAGGTGTAATCATACCCTCTACATAGGACATAAAATTTAAATAAGAATGCATCCGGATCTTCTGAGATTAATCCATGAAAGGTGGCAGGTTTTGTAGGGGAATTGCCTTCATGGGGGCATTGGCAATTGGATCAACTATCGGATATTCCAAAGTGGAAGTCTGGGGACGTTGTGGATTTGGTTGTGCCATTTGATTGAAAATGTGCCAGAAATATTCAGATATTTCTTGATCTAGATGTTTTATTTGAATTGATTGGTTATCTGATCCTCTAGGGGATTTGATTCCACTCTCTCTATCTGGGATTTCGGGTATGCCTTCATCTTTCATAGGAGATTTAGGATTGGGTGGTGGGTCTGTCTTAGCTATCCCACTGGTTTCTCCTTCTCCTTCCTCCATATTACAAGATTTTCCCTCTTCTAAAGGGTGCAGGGGTGGAAGATCTGTGCTCTGAAAGCTTTGCTCAGCCCCTTTAGTTTTGCTATGAATCTCGGAGTGGGCTGTAGTTGGTGAAACTTCCACCTGAGGGATTCGGGTAGATCCTTTCCTAGGTCCAACCGAAGCTTGAGATTCTGCTTTTTGGATGATGTTGTCTATGAAAGTGCTTCTTCCAGGGAGCACCGATCCCTGGGCTTTGGTAATTTTTGGTGGGGGTTTTGGTTTTTCAAGATCTTTCTTCTTAGTCATACACACTTCACACAAAAAAAGGAAAATCAAGAAAGAAAAAATACACCTATGCAACCTCTTAATGCGTCAGCTAGAGGTAGGCATTGGTATAAGCATCTTACTTATTGCCCGCATAGGTTCTTACCTTCCATCTTCAATACCTCGTCCTCCAGAGGATCACTCTATGCTACCTCTGACATTCTTCACCGAAAACAGTGCCAAAATGTTGGGCTCTAAAGATGTCTAAAAATAGCCTTAGTTTAACATTAATTTATCAAATCGAGGATTCATATTTTATCTCAAAGAATATCGGCAAAGTCTATGCAGATAGATTGTAGAGGATAAAATCGTGTAGTGAAAGCAAATCTGATTTTATCAACAATCAAGTTCCTCAAACATTCATTAAAGATTCTAGGAATTGAAATCTAAAGTTGTGCAATGGAAAGGAACTAATTAATCTATTGAATTCATTTTAAGAGTAGTAATTGAATCTAGATAAAGACTTGCATAAATGACTATTATTATGAATCAAATTGCCGGAAAGAAAAAGGTGAATTACTCTATCTACGGAAAGAAATAGAGACTGTAATCTAGTCGAAAAGAGACAACAATCATATTTCTATTGAAAGGAACAACAACTATATTCTAATGGAAAGGAACAACAAATGTAAACTAAGTAAAAGGAACAACAAATGTAAACTAAGTGAAAGGAACAACAAATGTAAACTAAATGAAAGGAACAACAAATGTAAACTTATGAGGAATTGCCATGCATCAAATCTCAGTAATAGGAATTGGAACAACAATCATCTAATGCTTCAGGGAATATCTATCTCTTGCAATTGACATGAAATCATAAACACACTTATGCATTCATTTAACTACTATAAAAGAGAATCGAATCACAAAATAGAAATTGAATTGATACAATTACAAGTCGAACAATAGCTCCTTCAGACTGGGCCCTTGGTCCTTAGAAGCACTGTTATTTGAAATTCAGTATGTAGAAATGATAAAACCGCTCGAAGATTCTATTGATTTCATAGCTGGTACAACAAACTGCTAATGCATAGCAATTCTAAGTTCTCAGTTCTTGGGTGCAATTCTTTTACTCTTTTCAAGATCTATTTACCCCTTATATATTACAATAATCTGGGTAAATTAAGCTATCCTAAGGATCGAGATATCCTCGGGATTTCTTTACTATTACAATATAAGAAACTCCATCATCTTCAAAACTCCCTTGTGCCATAAAGTATTCAACCTCCAATAGCTTGCGCATCTCCAAGATTTCCTTTGCTATCTTGGGTTTGACAATATTTAACCAATCCTATAATAAAACTAGACAGTTCCAATCATATTTAGGATCTATGTAATCTAACTTCAACAATAACGCTAAAGAGTATATTATTCATTTTCTATTCTATTTTCTCCTAAATAACCGAAAAGTCAATCAAGATGAAATCTTGAAATGTGGGAAAAAGGAAGATATTTATACCTTTTTCATAACCTAACAGTAGCATTGCCACTGTCTCTTTGATTATGAAGTGTCCTGCCAGCCGACTGTAGTGGGCTTCCCATATCATCTTCGCTCGCTCACTTGATGGAACAAATATATGGCCCAGAAAACACATCAACCCATCCTGAATATAGAAATTATCGACAACTATGTTTGCACCCAACATTTGGTAGGTGGTGGTGAAGTCCAAGTCTATCTCATAGATTTGGGGCCATCCAAAGGTCTCATGGTCGCAAGACTCTATCACCATGGTGAGTGTCGCGACTGGTGGTATGCTGAGGCAATCAGTGACGCGATTGGTGCTTCCTATTTTATACTTGATGTTGAGATGGAATTGTTGCAAGTATGTGGACCACTTTTGATGGTGGTCATTCTACAATTTTCCTTGTGTCTGCATGAACTACAATGGCTTATGATCAGTGTGGATGACTATCTCCTTCCCAAGAATGTAATGTCTCCACTGGCAGTAGGCTTGGACAATGGATTACATTTATTTGTTGTAAGTGGGGTACTTACAAAAAACATCAGATAGTCTCACTATGATAGGCCATGGGGTGGCCATGCTGAGTGAGAACGGTGCCCACAACATAGTCTGAAGCATCTGTCTTGATCTCAAAGGGATGTTGTAGGTCTGGTAGTGAAATTACTAGGGCTGAGCACAAGCACTTCTTCAAATCATCGAATGCTTGTTATTGGGACTGACCCCATGCAAATTTCTCTTTACCACCACCCCTAGTGATTTGGCTAAGGTCCCATGCAATATGGGAGAATCCCAACACAAACCTGTAGTAGAAACTGGAAAGGCCCAAGAAGCTCTGAAGTTCAGTGAGTGTGGTTGGGGCTGGCCAGTCACGGATGACTTGGATCTTGGCAGGATCCACATGTACACCATGATGATCAATGATGTATCCCAAGTAATGGACCCTGTCCATGTCGAAGGAGCATTTTTCCAAGTTGGCATATGTCGTAGGGTGTGCAGAACCTGTTGAATATGTTGCAAGTGTTTGGCCCATGTCTTGTTGTAAATGAAAATGTCATCCAGATGCACCACTACAAAAGTATTAGTGAATGGTTGTAGGATATCATCCATCATCCTCATGAAAGTGGCCGGACCATTTTTCAAACCAAAGGGCATGACCAACCATTCAAAAATACCTTCCTTTGACTTGAAGGTGGTCTTCCATACATTTGTCTATTCTATCAGGACCTGGTGGTAGCCAGAATTTAGATCAATATTAATGAAGTATTTGGCCCCTGTGAGTTGATCAAGGAGGTCATCAATTCAGGGAATCGAGTACCAGTTTCTGACTGTGATTTTATTCAGAGCTCGGTAATCAATGCAGAGTCACCAGGTTTCATCTTTCTTCTATACCAGCACGATTGGGATCCCACAAGGTGATGATATAGGACAGATGTGCCCCTTGTGGAGTAGTTCTTGTATTTTCCTCTTGATCTCCTCATTCTCTAAATGAGAGTAATGATTGACTGGACCATTGGGAAGCGCTGCATCGAGGGTCAGATCGATGGGGTGTTTGACTTGGCAGTGTAGAGGTACCCCAGTAGGTGAGGAGAAGATATCTGAGTACTCTTCCATGACCTTATCTACTTTCTTCTACTGTGTGGAGAGGTTGGTCACAGAGACCCTAGATGTGGTTGTGATATTTCTCTTATTCTGAGAGTGAATCACAAAGAAGACAAACTTCCCTGTCAAAGAGATGACCTTCCTGCATTGCTTAGCAGAGATCAAGGAAATAGCACTAGGTGGGACTACCTCAGATATCTTGTACAATTTCCTGTTCAAAGTAATAATAACACTACGAGGCCTAGACTCATATACAGCATGAAATTTCCATAAATAAGGTTGGCCCAAAAGAACATCACAAACTTTGAGAGGAGAAACATCACACAATACCTCGTCTTTGAAGGGCTTGATGTCATACGACAGTCGACACTGTTGGTTGACGTGGAGATCCCTTCCTTGGCGGAGCCATACAATGGTGTAGGGTTATGGGTGTGGTGTTGTGGGCAGGGCCAGCCGCTTGATGACCTCTGTAGAGATGAGGTTCTTCTAGCTACCTCTATCAATGATGAATTGCAGTGGGGTGCCTTTTACCCACATATGTGAATGGAAGAGGTGCTCTCCTTCTTCTGGCTCGTCTGGTTCACTAGGCTGGAGCTTGGTGGTAGAAACGGTGGCACTGGGTTCCACATCAATGATCCGTCTTCCCCTTTCTGGTTCTAGCTCAGAGTCAAAATCCGCATCTGATTCAGAGGCTTTCACATCGACCACTAGCGACTGCTTTGAGCGAAAATCAGCAGTGTTATGCCAAGGGCTCTTATGGAAGTCGCACCACTTCCCGGTATCTTTCTTTGTCTTTCTGGTGTCCTTCTTTTCTTGCAGCTTGGAATGGTTGTCCTGATAATGTCCATATTTTCTCTATCCTTTTTTCTATGGGTTGGGGCTGCCCTTTCCTGAATTTTGTTGTGAGGGGTTCCCAGGCCCAAATTGTTGAGTCTTTTGTTTGAGCTTCTACTTGATTTTGACGACATATTGGTAGGTCGTGCACAAGGATGCAATGTCTAGAAATTCCATTTCATTCTGGATGTATCTATGCATAGCACCATGATACTTGAGCACCATATGTCATTCTGAATATTTGATACCCATTTTGGTGCACAAGGTATGAAAGATATTTTTTAAATCTAGCACTGCTTGGTCTCTTTCTTGCCGCAGTGCGGTCCATTTGGTATATAAGTCGTCATAACTTTTGACAGGGTAGTATTGTTCCTTAGGAGAATCCCTGAAGGAATCCCAGGTGGATGTGACTGTAAATAATGAGGGTTCCTCTATTTCCTTTTTCTCACAAAAAGTTTCCCACCAATCTTTGACATGGGGAACGGCTTTGAGGAGTGCAAAAGTAATCTTTTCTCTATTCGAGAAGTTATGGACGAAAAAATACCCTTCTAGAAGAATCAAACACTTTTCTACATCTTCTGCGTCTATATGACCTTCAAATATAGGAATATCAATGTTTATTTGTACCTTGAAGGGGTGAGGCCTCCACTCGAAGAAGATGCGTCGCATGTTGGTAGTCGCCGAATGATTTACACGAAACTATCCATCATCTCGTTCCCCTGTTGCGTGAGGACTTCCTCAATCAACAATTTGAAAGGATCTCATGTCTCATCATATTTATTTTCTCCTACCATGAGAGGTATCTTGGGCGTGCGAGATATTTTGTCCTCAAGAGAAACAAGCTCAAGACCCACCTCTTTGTACTCCGACCTCGTTGGGGACATGCATTAAGACGAAAAGGAGCAGACCGCTCTGATACCATTGATCTAGATTTTATGAGCAGAACGAAATGAATATAGATTATTAACAGGTGCTTAACGCAAAATAACAGAGATACATTAAAACTGGTTTTCTATTCAATAATGAAGTAAGATGAAACTGTAAAATGCAGTCGAAACAAGCTTGTTCGAATGGTGGCAGCTTATCTCTGAGAAAAGATGTGACAGCTGTGCTCATTCGCAAGAAGATGATTACAATGAGGCGTTGAAGGAATTTTTACAATAAGCCAGAATGAAAAAAACCCTATACATTCAAAAACCTAACCCTAGGATATGAAGTGCCAAAAGTCATGTGGGCCCCGTTTGGGTAAGTTAGTACATCAACTTCCTGGGGTCGTAATGTTTCCATACGATCTCCGTTTTAGGCGTATGATAGCCCGTTGGAAAGGTATCATCGAGGAGATTAATTTTGGGGCTTCAATAATGATGTAGGGTATCATTGAGAATCTCAATCTCGAGAAACCTTCATTTAGGCCCTCAAAATGGCCCTAGAAGTTAAAACTGCTAAAAATAGTAAATTGCCAAAATTGCCAAAAAATTGTTCTGGACCAGTTGGGAAAGGTGGGTGGCCACCGATATCCACCTAGATCAATGAAATTACAGTCCTATTTGAGCATATCCTTTACGGACCAATCTAGCCTTATTTATTACAATATTTCCTTGCTCATTCATCTTATTTTTGTAGACCCATTTGGATCCTATTACTTTTTTATTTGTTGGCCTAGGAATGAGTTCCCACGTGTCATTCTTTTCAATATGCTCTAGTTCCTCATTCATTTATTTTAACCAATTTACATCTTCATTGACTTCATTGAATTTATTGGGTTCTACCATGGATATCAGGGCCATATGTGATTGCTCGGTGTCTTTGGTTTTCCTTCTTCTGGTTTGTACACCTTTGTCTTTCTCACAATTTATTTGACTTTCAGGATGATTCTTTTGAGTAATTCTGGAGGAAGAATTTGATGATGATTTTTGTCCTGACTCTTCTTTTCTTGGTGTCTCTTCTCCATCTGATTCTTGGACCTGTTCATATTCAGCTTCAACTGTGTCCTCTGTAGTAGACTCAATATTGCTCACCTCTCTTACTAGAACTCCTTCATCAACCTTTAAATCAATGCAATCAACTAATTTATGAAATATTTTATTAAAGAATATATATCCTTTACTATTGGTAGCATATACTAAGAAGATGCCTTCATTAGCCCTGTCATCATACTTGCCAAGTTTTTAATTATTATTCTTTATGTAGCATTTACTCCCAAAGACTTTGAAGTGTTTGATTAAAGCAGGTCTTCCATACCATAGTTCATAAGGTGTCTTTTCACTATGTGGTCTAAGGTGGTATTTGTTAAGAATATGTATTGTTGTGTGTATTTCTTCTACCCAGTAAGTTTGACCAATGTTCTTCTCATTCATCATTGACCTGGCCATTTTCTAAACTATTCTGTTTTGCCTCTCAACTACTCCATTTTGTTGTGGAGTTCCTGGGATTGTGTATTCTCTCTTGATCCCATGTTTGTCACAGAATTACTTGGAATCACTTGACATAAATTCTCCTCCTCTGTCTCATCTTACTTCCTTTAGTCTCTTTCCTCTTTGATTCTCAGTTAAAGCCTTAAATATTTTAAATTTCTCAAATGCTTCATCTTTTTCTTTGAGAAAAGAAACCCAAGTCTAGAGTAATCATCAATGATCAGCATAAAGTAGTTTTCCTTCCATGTGCCTTCCTGTCTTGATGGTCCAAATAAATTCATATGAACTAATTGGAGTGGTTTCTCTATCCAATAAGAGCTCTTGGATTTAAACTGTTTCCTGGTTAGCTTTCTGACTTGGTGGGGTTTACACACAGAGTCTTGTG
>JASDQU011507121.1:7244-20672 GCA_032191745.1 Picea mariana
TGAGCAATGTGCCTCTCTCTTCCTTCTTCTCCCAGTTGCAACTACCAAACTTGTGCACTGAGTGAGCGAATGAGTGATCAAATGAGGCATTGGTTTCCTTTATTTATACAAAATGGTAGGTGCTGGAAAGGTGTCTCTTCACTGGGTAGGGCCGACTTGTCTTTTTAGAGGTTAAAACCACTTTAATTAGCCTGGTGGGCGACTTCTCAATCTGCATAATATATTTAGGGTTTGACCAATCCACAAAAGGGGAATTGGTCAATTACAATGCTCGACATGATCAATCCACAAAAGAGGATTGATCTAATGAATAATAACTCAATAATAAATAGAATACTCTTTGCAGTTACAATATTTCAACATAGCTCTCTCAAAATTTGATTTTTTTGTAACTACGCAAAGTATTCCCAATATCCTTCATAACTGAGATATGCCACAAATGTAAGGGTAAATTTGGAAGACGAACCCAAATTGACATTTGAGTAAATAACATAGAGATTGGATCAAATTATGGGAACCAAAGAGTTATCAAAAGTTTCGTTCAATCCCAAAACCAAGAACCCTCCTCAAAAAATTGCTCATAATTAGCATGACCAAAAAAATTATCTATAAAACACATAGATATCTCATAGTTTTGTCCAAATTGAGCAAATCCACTAGCATGACTTTGATGAAAGAGGCTAATAACCATTAAATCAACCTTTGATTTATAATTTTGATGTGGTTGAGTAACCTCTAGTGTTGTGATCTCCACAACAACTCATCTTCCACTTTATCCAATGTATAAGCACTAGGCGTAGGAGGAGTCAAAATAGATATAGTGTAAGTTTTTAAAATTTTGACCATATACATGAAGGAAATTGGCTTTGAAGTTGAACATAAGTGAGGTCCCATCGCTTTTTCCGTAATTGCAATACCAAATATATAGTTGATTCTTTGTTATATATATACACTTTCATTTACTTTGTAGACATGAAGTTATATTGTGATTGGGGTATAGTAACCTAGGCTTTACGTGTGGGTTTGATAGCTAAGAGCTACAAATAGAACATGATCATTTCTTTGATAAGTTTAAATATGACCAAATAATGAAATTGGGTATTTGGTGGATAATTTTAATGTGTTGAAAAAAACCTTTTTAATAATAAATTATAATTTTAAACTAAAACTCATTTTCTTTAAATATAAAAAAAATAGTTGAAAACCCAATATCCATATACATATTTTGGTAAGAGTAGAAATATGTGCCCTTACCATACCAACAACAAGTTATTTATAAATGACCAAATTTTATCTATATAATAATACAAGTGATATCAAAATTAAAAACCCACAATCCATATACATATTTTGGTAAGAGTAGAAATATGTGCCCTTACAAGTTATTTATAAATGACCAAATTTTATCTATATAATAATACAAGTGATATCAAAGTTAAAAACCCAAAATCCATCCATATACATGTTTAGTAAAAGTAGAAATATGTGTCCTAACAAGTTATTTATAAATTACCAAATTTTATCTATATAATAATACAAGTGATATCAAACTTAAAAACCCAAAATCCATATGCATATTTTGGTAAGAGTAGAAATATGTGCCCTTACCATACCAAAAACAAGTTATTTATAAATGACCAAATTTTCTCTATATAATAATGGAAAGTGATATCAAAATTTAATTTTATATTGATAAAAGTTAAACTTTTCATCTCCCATGCTCTACATTTCCGAAAAGTGAAAAGATGCATTTGTTAGAATGTGGTGTTGGGTAAGTGTCTTTCCCTGGTTGAAAGAAATCGAAAGGAAAGAGTGATCTGCTTAAAACAAGTTAAAATCAAGAGTTTTATTGATTGCTCCATGACTTATAGAGGCGGTTTAGCAACCTTGCTCCTTACCCAACAAATGATCCAAAGTACGTATAGTCATTATAAAGTGGACGGGAATCTACTCAATCAATGGCGTATGTATTCAAAATAACCACCACTTCCAGATTGTTGGAGGATGTAATGTGGAGGGTCCCCCGATTGCTTGGGGAGAAAGCTGTCATTTTCTCATAATTTTATTTTATTGTTTCCTCATTTTCAAGGGAAAAGGCATAGCAAGCAACGTGTAGATAGTTGTTTAAGTTTCTATTAGTGTTCCTTGGCGGTACCATTACCATCCTCTAGAATATGTTGTATTCTTCGTTTGCAATCAATTATAATATTTTTATCAACAGATGGAGCTAATCTTTCCCTTTCACCGTCATATTCCGGGTCCATCCTTTCCAAAACCGGCGAAGGGCCAGAGAATATTGTGGATTGATAGTCAATGCGTTCCCAAAGCTGAGGGCGCTCCGGTAAAATATGTGGGCGTAAAAGGGGATAAACCTGGCTAAATTGTAGTGTATAAATTAGGGGTCCGAGTTCTCCTCGGTTTGTCCCAGCTCAGAAGCAAACCCTTCCTCAGAGAGAAATGGAGGCAAGAAGCACATCCAGCAGCGCCCCTGTTCTGTCCCCAACCTTTGCCCTTCACAGATCCCACTCTCCCACAAGCCAGTTCAATTCGCCTTCATCTTCCTCTGCTTTCAACTTTGCTGTCCACAGAACGCTCTCGCCCACTCGTGCAAGCTTTAGCGGCGCCTCTTCTTTTTCTTCTTCTGTTTCTGCAGCCGCTTCGTCTTCTATCAATTTCGCCCTCGACAGATCCGCGTCGCAGTTTCGATCCGCACGCCGTCCGGCTTCACCAAAAGGCGGTGCCGCCATGAAGCCCATTCCCTGTGCTCCGCCTAGGAAGACGTGCATGTGTTCACCAACGAATCATCCAGGTTCGTTCCGTTGCAGTCTTCATAGAAATACYAATAATTCCTCTTCTTCTACTCATTCTCATCTGAGTGCGAGGAGGTCTGCCATGACGAATTCGCTGGTAAGGATCGGCGGTGTAGAAGGAGAATTRGTGAGACGAKCCCTTACTGCTCTTATACGCCCCTCCAGCCATCACATGCGAAGGAGAGCGTCTTTTCAGCCGCGGCCCAGCAGGCTTTGCCATATGACCACGGCTCAAGATGTCTCTTGATGCCTGCATCGGGTTGTTCCCGTTTCAAGATTCCGTTTTGGCCTGTTTCGCCGATCGTTTCTCTAATGGCCGGCGAATAGTAGAAAGATAGATCGGCATGTATCGTTGCAGAGCAACGCGCAGTTTTCTTTTCTGCTCCGATTTCTGTACGAGAAACTATAGCAAAGGAGGGTTGTCGTTCTACAAGTGTCGATATTGTTCGGTAATATCTTGATCTACAAGCAACAATCATTCGGATACTCCATGCGATACATTAAATACTTCCCCCAGCGACAAGAGTAAAAAAGGCAGAAAATAAAAGAAGTCACCGGATTGTAAAATGTACAGATGTATTCATTGAATTTCATTTCTTTTTCTTCCCCGTAGTGGCCGTCAATGTTTTCCTGTCAATTGATTGGGATCATCGATCACGGGAATTTTTCTCTTTAAAAACATACACCTTTCCCTTTGCATGAAGATAACACTTAACGGGGCAATAATCGTAATCACAAACATTAGATTTCAGTTTCCGTGATCTGCTAATAGATGTTGTGATTCATGATTTAGGGTGAGATTGAAGGTCACCGTTGAGTTTTCCAGCGCCTCGTTTTGCCGTATTATTTGCATTCACCGTCTAAAAGCTCTCAATCTCTCACCTTTTCCGGTGCAGAGACCGCTGTTTTAAGCTTTTCCGGTGCAGTGGCCGCTGTTTTAAGAACGCACAACATACTGGCGTATGATAAAAATTATTTAAAATTAATTTTTTTTAGCAAAATTTAATTTAAAAATAAATAAATATTTGGGTTTTTAATAATTTTATAGGTCAAAGTTTTAAGGCTGTTAAATCAGTAAATGACGTTTTTGAAGTTAGCCCCAAACCATATACAAAACACCAAAATAGTAATTTTTGTGTTTATTGACTTTTTAATTAATTTATTTTTTAACGTCTGGTTAGTACGTAACAGGTTCGTGTGAAGCGTTCGGCGGTGATGAATCGGCTAACAGTGGGAAGTCTCTCTCCGTTTTAGATCGGAAAAACGATGGATGGTGTGGGTGGTGCTGCTGCTGATTCCTAAGGTAATTATTTTTATTTTATTATCTCAAGGAAATTATTTTCAATCATTGTGATTTTATTTTATTATTTTAATTTGAATTCACTGATGCTTTTAACCTTGGATTTTCTGACCGGCTTGAAGGGGACCAAGCTCTACCTGAACTATTGTAATGACAATAGGTTAAATTATACACCAACCACACTAACACTATCAATAGTGTAAGTAATATCACTTACTCTTACAATCATTTTTTAAAAAGCAAATTAAAAAAAATGTAATATCACTTACTATTACAATTACTTAAAAAAAAACTTACCCTTACAATCATTTAAAAAGAACAAATTTAAGAAAAAAAAACCTTGAAAGTGTACATTTTCTTGAAAAAATAAAACCAATTATTTAATCCAACTCGGCATTCCCTTGAAAAAATAAAACTAATTATCTAATTCAAGTTGGACAGTTTTATCCACTGTCAATATTAAAATTACTTAAAATGTAACGTTCAAAATGACACATTAACCAATACAATCTAGATGTACCAATTATCTAATCCAATAAAACATACAATGTAACAAAAACACATACAATGTAACAAAAACAGTCATTATTAGAAAAATAAATAAATTAATATTATGAAAATAAATAAATAAATATTAATATTAATATTAAAATTTATTGGTAGTGTGCTTTTTTTCATCATGTTTATTCAATAATGAAGTATTTAAAGGATAGGAAAAAAAGTCATACTACATATTTAACAAAGTCCAACATCTACCTTCCCCCGTATGTTGCCTACAAAGAGATTCGCCACTGCCATGGCATATCTCTTGGTCATGGGGCAGTCATTCCGCAGGCTTTCCTTGAACACCTCGAGAAGCAATATCTCTCATCAATACATCTTTATACAGTTGATGAATCAACTATCGTTTGAACTATGTCGTTAGTTGAGACCAGGAGTCGATAACGCTAGTCCCGATGCCACATAACTAGAAGGCGCAGGCGAGGATACTGGCACTGCGACGGGTGGAGATACCAACAATAGAACTGGGAGGGATGCTCAGCAAGCAGCATTGAATAGTGAAGTATTTAAAGGATACGAAAAAAAGTCATACTCCCAATCATTGATAGTGTGTTTGGCAGATAATTTTCATCAATAAACATTAATTTTAATCCATTCTAAGTAATTAAATACCTCAACCATTATAAAAAGAAAAAATGGTTTTCATTTATTAAAATTGAATTTAAATTTAATATTATAATTAGAAAATTTTAAATTTTAATATTATAATTATCCTTTGTACGTTAAGTGAAAACCTATATGGATCAAATCTATTGAAATGGAAATGAGAAATGAAACTCTAAGGTATGGGAAAAAACACATAAAATAAAGATATATTATTTTTTTAGTTTTTTAATTAAACACGTTTGATTTTTTTTGAGTTTGGGAAAAATATAATATAGGAAGAAGAGACAAAATGCTATATGTTTATCTTTGAATTAAAAATATTGTGTCCCTGCAAAATATATAAAAGAGAAGGAAATAATACATTAAACATCTTATATTCCATTACTGTAAAGTATATATTGGAGTTAATTGGCAAATAGAAAGAGGAAATTGTTTGTTGCAAGTAGATGGATAATATGTTGCACATGAATTGTTTGGTATATTATCAAAAGGGTGTAGACAAAGGAGTTAAAATTTGGAGGTAAAGTGGGTCTAATGGTTAAGAACATGTGTTTCATTGTGGGAGGTCGTAACTTCAAATCCAGAAGGGGATAGGGTATGTATACCTTCGTAGACTTTAGCAGTCAAATCACTCTGCAAAGGGGTTCCTTTGTCCCATAAACAAGAGAGTCTCATACACCAATTTGGTGTTTGGTTTGATTGTGTCCTTAAAAATAGATTGTTGTTGTTGTTGTTATGTAAAGCAAAGTTAATTTATCTCATTCCAATCATGACCTATATGTGATAAAGAAACATGGTAAGCATTTGTTTAGGCCCGCTCATTGGTAAAAAAATATGGTTACGATACACAATAACTACAATATTTGGTTATTCACCTTTTAAGCAAATGGTGTTTTGGATCACTAGGTAAACACAATACTTAAAGACAACTATTGAGGGATACAAACACTCACAGCCCTCCAAGGGAATGTTTTTCATGTGTAATATCACACCAAATATGGACACTCAAAACCCTCAAATTTCCATTAACAACATATGAAATTTGTGTTTTCAAAGAATAATACAAAACCTTTTTAGCTTTTACATTGATGTTATTTCTCTCTTCCAAATCATTTCCATGTTTTCACCAAAAAAAAAAAAACTTGATTTTTCTATATGGAAAGTTCTTTTGCATTGGTCATTTAGATGGAGTAAATAAGGGGTTTTAAGGTTTTATAATGGTGATTAATACACAAAGCTTGTCGGAAGGCTCCTAATTGAACCCATCAACCCATTTTTCATTATTTAAAAGTTGATTATGGTCCATTCACTTACAATAATTATTAACTTATTGTAATTGAGGTTAAACCACTACAAGTCAAAGCAAAACATTCTTTTCACTTGAACACAAAAACATAGGTTCAAATTACCACATAATGACAAAGATAAACATTATTTATTAAGATTGTGATTAACAAACATTTTGGCCTCCAAAACATTAGTTAGTTAATATTTGGGTATAGTGCAAATTATCATATGGGTTAAAAGTAGCCACAATGTCTTATTAATCTATAAGTAATTAATTCAGTTTTTTTTTTAACTTAACATGTGAGTTCTAAATGGAGATGTGTCACACCCCCAAGAGTCATGCCCAAGTCCAACTTTGGCATCTTGTGGATGTGTGACGCTACGACGGTTCTCCCTTGTCAGCTTGGCTCAATCAATGATATTTCACTTGGACTATGCCTCTTCACCTAGAGCATACACATATTTTGTTTTAGGCTACAAAAAAGTCACATCCTTACTCTATGCAACTCAGTTGTATACTTAGACATTTGTTAACACTTAGTCAATTTGACATACAATAGAAAACATGTGAAACACAAAAGACAAATATAGTGCGGGTGGCACCAGTAGCACCTAATACCCAGTTTCGTTATTTATATCATGAAACAAAAATAAAGATTTACAAAGAGGGCGTTATTGTCCTAGTTACATAGAAGGGCAGAGTTTCACAACTCTACCTCATACACCAAAATTGTCCAAACTTGCGGTTCTGTCAAACCAAGACTTCCCCTTTGTCGTTTCTCCTTGTCTCGGCCTGAAGTGTGCCCCACTAGTGCACCCAGACTTAGAGCTCCATGTCTCTTGACTTCACTTATTCTTCCATGTCTCCCTTTGGTTGTGCACCCTTGTTCTTATATGGACTCCAAGGGTCACTTGTGCGAAACATTGTGTCTCTTGGGTGTGTCGCGCCCCTTCACGAATCGTCACACTCAACCGACCATCGTGCCCCTCTGTGGACTCATTGCACCCATCTAAGCTCGTGCGTCCATCAACTCTTCGTCTCATGGACCGGCGTGCCCCATCATTGGGTGAGTGCCCCTTTCCTTATGTCAATCTTCACGACTCTGTGTGGGTGTGGCAATGGAGTCATTCAACCTCTCTGACATGCCCATGCTACTAAGGGCAGACATGTCCACTTCTTGGGCATGCTCCCAAGTTTCCCTGCCCTTTCCCAACCCAAGCATCATTCGTCGCAAGGGAAGAAGGGTGTGTGCCCCATTGCACTTGCACATCACCAACGTGCCCATCAACCGTTCGTCTCATGGACCGACGCACCCCATCCTTGGGTGAGTGCATTTTTCCTTTTGCTCTTTCCTTGTGCCAATCATCACGACTCTCTGTGGGTGTGTGGATGCAGTCATTCAATCTCTTTAGCATGCCCATGCTACTAAGAGCAGACAAGTCTACTTCTTGGGAATGCTCCCAAGTTTCCCTACCCTTGCCCAACCCAAGCATCGTTTGTCGCAAGGGAAGAAGGGTGTGTGCCCCCTTGGGCTTGCACATCACCATCATGCCCCAAGGTGCTCCTACCCACACCCAAAAATATTTATTTTCCCAACCGATCATTTCCTCGTGTTCTTCATCTATTCCATTGTTGAATTTGTCTAAGGAGCGCACATGCTTAGTGGGTGTCCCAAAAGGACTTACATCCTCCTCTACTAAACTTGTTGTCATCCTGACAACTTCCATACCACTTGTGATCTGTAGCAACCGTTGTAAAACTCCCGAATCATGTCCTCACATTTCCATAAGGACTCGTACCTCTCCCAATTGTTCTCTTCATTGGGTTTGTCCTTCCAATGGACGAAGTAATCATGCACTCGACCTCTACCCCGTCCCAATATGTGATGTGACAAATTTTTCTCTACCTCCAACTCTGGCTTATCTGCAACCATGGGTCATGCTTTGGATGGATCAACTCGACTTGGGTCATCCGGGTCCCTTTGACATGAATTCAATTGGATAACGTGGAAGACATGATGAATCTATCGCATGTGGAACGACAACTCCAATTTGTAGGTGATGTTGCCAATCTTCTCAAGAAATTTGAATGATCCCTCATACCTCCACACAAGAGATGAAGATTTCAATGGTGGGAATTGATCTTTGCTTAGATTGAGTAATACCGACTCTCCTACTTGGAATTCTGTGTCACACATGTCAATATATGCCCATTGCTTCATCAAGTGTGTGTGAGCTATATCTAACCGATCCTGCCAACTCTTCAAGAAACCCACGGTTGATGGATTCGTCCCATAATAGCCTTGTGTCACAACATGAGGAGTTGTGGGTTGTTGTTCGTTATCAACTCAAATGGAATGTATCCCATCGCTAAACTCTTCTATAGGTTGTAGTTGAATTGGGTGGTGTCCAACAAGTTCGGTCAATTCATCTGATCTACTTGTACATAGTGCCGCAAGTAGTCCTATAGAAGTGCGTTGATTCGTTAAGTTGTTCCATCTGTCTGCGGATGGTAGCCTGAACTCTTCAACAACTTTGTCCCCACAAGCTTGAATACTGTTGTCCAAAAATTACTAATGAATTGTGCATCCTTATCTAAAACAATGTCCATTGGAAGACCTTGATACTTCACTATGTGCTTGAAAAACAACTTCAAAACTTCTTCAAAACTGCAAGGCATCTTCATCGCAACGAAGACATCATACTTGGAGAATTGATCCACCACAACCAAAATCTTGTTGTATCCCTACACCATTGTAAGCTATGTGATGAAGTTTATTGAGATGCTCGTCCACAGTCTCTCCGAAATCGATAAAGGTTGCAACAACCCTGCTCTCGTTTTGGTGTTTGTCTTATCTTGTTGACATATAAAGAAAGTGTGAATGTACTCCTCCATATCCTACTTCATTCGCTACCAAAAGTATCCTCACTCCAACAACACCATCAATCTTCGTTGTCCTAGGTGGCCAACCTAGAGCGAGTTGTGACATTCCTTCATGAGTTCCCTCCTAAGGTTAGATGACTTAAGGACATAGATTCACTTCCCAAAGTACAATAGTCCATCGCGTATCCAAAACTTTTGTTTTTTCCCCTCCTTTACCTGCTTCATGATGTTCTTCATTGTGTGATCATGCTCTAACTCTTCCTTGATATGTTCGTGCAACTCTTCCAAGACATGAATTTGTTTTCCCCATGATGTAGGAAACTCGTCTTCCTCTAGGATATAATTTTTTTTCCTTTATGCTCAAGGAATCCACGACAATGTTCAACCTGCTTGGCCCATACATAATAGTCATGTCAAATTCTACGAGGAAGTCCTACCACCTTTCTTGCTTGGGTGACAACTTTGACTGCGTCGCAAAGTAACTTGTTGCAATGTTGTATGTCTTCACTAGAAACGGCTTTCCCAACAAGTAGTGTCTCCAAGTCTATAAACAAGGTACCACTATAGTCATCTCCTTCTCATGAATGGGGTATCTTCGTTCGCTATCTTGGAGCTTTCTTCTCTCAAAGGAAATCATATGTCCCTCCTATTTTAAAACCCCTCCGATGATAAAATCTAATGCATCTGTCTGCACTTCAAATCATTTCTCAAAGTCTGGAAGATTCAACACAAGAGTGGTGTCAATTTTTATTTTATCTCTTCAAACACAGACTTTCTCCTCTATGTCAAGTTCCATGCCTTCTCCTTTTCCAACAAGTCAGTTAGCAGTGCAACATTCTTGGAGTATCCTTCTACGAACTTGTGAAAATAGTTGTCTAGTCGAAGGAAGGATCTCACATCATTAATTGTTCGCAACTCTTCTTAATCTTTGATTTCCTTGACCTTCACAAGGTCCATGTGAATGCATCCTTGATCAATCCAATGCCCGAAGAACAGTATCTCAATCTACCCAAAAACATACTTGGACTTCTTCAAGAACAATGGGTTCTGTCGCAATGCCTCAAAGACGTGTGCCAAATGTTTCTTGTGCTCCTCCATACTTTATATGTACACTACGATGTCATCCAAATACACCACAACGAACTTATCCAAAGACGGTCACAACACGTCATTCATCAAAGTGTAAAGGTTGTAGGGGCATTGCACAACCCAAAATGCATCACTAGGAACTCATGGCTCACATACCTTGTCACCATGGTTGTCTTCACTTTGACTCCTACAATTCACACATGATAATACCCATGTCACCAGTCAAGCTTTGAAAAGACTTTGGCCTTGGCCAACTTTTCACAACAATCGACAGCTAAAGGTAATGGGTATTGGTTCTTCACAGTTTGTTTGTTCAACGTTCGATAGTCCAAGCACATCCTCAGCTCTAAAGTGTATTTCTTCTTCTGAAAGAGAACTAGGGCACCATATGGGGACCTATATGAGTGAATAAATCCAACATCAATCAATTTTTTCAATTGTCTCTTCAACTCTTCCAACTTAGGTCCAGACAATCGGTAAGGAGCTCTTGCTGGTGGCTATATCCCAAGCTTTATCTCTATATAGTGGTCAACAGTGCATTGTGGTGGGAGCACTTTTATGTCCACAAAAATACCCAACAATTTAGTGAGCTCTGGTGGAACAAACGTCCCCACTCCATCCTCTTGAACCTCTCCAACAATTGTTGTGTAAATATGCAATCCATTTTGTCTCGTTGCTCTCTTCACACTCAATGCAAACACAGGTTGCACCTTTCCACCAGACTTACTTGAGGTTGTGAGCACAACCCAAGCTTTCTATTCACCAACTATAACCATCTTGTCTATCCATGAGGACCGAGTGCGTCCTCCTTAGGAACTCTTGTCCAAGAATCACCTCAAATTCATCCATAGGAATCACCATGAATTTATCCCATACTTCCCACTTATCAAGTTGAATGTGAACTAAGAAAGAAACACAGTTGTCTCCTTTTCCTTAGAGTTTACTGCCTTCACCACAGCTTAGCACAAGGAGACTCTAATTCCCAGCTCATTTTCTACCTTAAAATTCATAAAGTTATGTGAGGCACCTGAGTCAACTAGAGTTTGCACAGTTTTTTCCTTGATAACCAAATCCACAAAACACAATTGATGGCCTTGGCTGCCAAACTTTCCACCCAACGCACCAACCCTTCGTAGCTTGCTGCAAACTGAACCTTTCCACTCTTTTTGTGTTAAGTGAAAAAGAAAAACATAATCACAAGTTGGTTCAAAAGTGCTTCATTGCAAGTCCTTGTATATCCTGGTTCACTACGCAAAACAAGACTCCTCTAGCTTAGGTTGTGACCAAACACTTGAATCTATCTGCCTTGTGTAATTTGTGTCCTTCCATCGTACAACTTCATCTTCCTCTGTCCAAGGGGCCGCACAAACCTTGATCGACCCACTTCCATACAGTGTGAATCTTGTTATACCGTGCATTGTTTCTCTGCAAAACCCTTTGTTGTGAAACGAATCTGATACCATCTGTCACGCTCCCAAGAGTCGTGCCCAAGTCCAACCTTGGCATCTCATGGACGTGAAACACCTCGGTGGTTCTCCCTTGTTATCTTGTCTCAACCAAGGATACTTCATCGAAACTATGCATCTTAACCTAAAGCATACCCATACTCTATTCTAGGCTATAGACGAGTCACATGCTTACTCTATGCAACTCAGTTGTATACTTAGACATTTGTTAACAATATTTAACACTTAGTCAATTTGGCATACAATAGAAAACATGTGAAACACAAGAGACAAATATAGTGCAGGCAGCACCAATGACACCTGATTATACTCAGCTTCATTTATTTATATTACGAAACAGAAAGAAATATTTACAAAAAGGGCACTACTATCCCAGTTACATAGAAGGGTGGAGTCTCACAACTCTGCCTCATACACCAAAACTGTCCAGACCTGAGGTTCTGTCACACTAAGACTTTCCCCTTGTCATTTCTCCATGCCTCAACTTGAGGTGTGCCCTAACTCAGAGCTCCATGCCTCTTGCCTTCACTTGTTCTTCCACGTCTCCCTTTGGTTGTGTGCCCTTGCTCTTATATGGACTCCAAGGGTCACTTGTGTGAAATGTTGCATCTCTTGGGTGTATCGTGCCCCTTTGCGAATCGTCACACTCAACCGACTATCGTGCCCCTACATGGACCCAATGTGCCCATCTTATATCATGTTCCCATCAAATTTTCTTCTCATGGACCAGTGCACCCCATCCTTGGGCACACACCCCTTTCCTTGTGATCTTTCCTTGTGTCGATCGTCACAACTCTCTGTGGGTGTGTCGATGGAGTCGTTCAACCTCTCTAGTGTGCCCATGCTACTAAGGGAAGACAAGTCCACTACTTGGACGTGCTCCCAAGTTGCCCCACCCTTTCCAAAACACAACCCAAGTATTCATCGTGTGCCACAAGGGAAGAAGGGTGTGTGCCCCCCTTGGGCTCACACGTCACCATCGTGCCCCAAGGTGCTCTTTCCCACACCCAAACATCTTTGTTTTCCCAACTAATCATTTCCTCATTGTGTTCTTCATCCGTTCTATCACTGAATCTTCCCAAGGAGCATGCATGCTTGGTGGGTGTGTCGAAAGGCCTTACAAGATGGACCATGCAAAAAAATCGTATGAACAAATTTATTTGATGTTTTTATGTATTCTTAAGGATAAATGATATGTTTTAGTGTATATAAACACACAACGAGATAAATGTAAATATATAATGTGCTCTTACGTTGTAGTCAAATAAGCCATTGTGAATCAATATACATTAGATACTTCTCAATTATAAGCTGAGATTATATAATCATAATATTGCATACTTTATCATACAATACTTTTTCTATATACTATATTTTTGTTACAAAGACCATGTATATCCTATATATATTTAGGATATGTATGTT
>JASDQU011507121.1:27711-44091 GCA_032191745.1 Picea mariana
GGCAATTTCTCTGGTGGACGTAGCCCACACTGGGTGAACCACGTAAATCTGTGTCTCTCTTGTATTGTGTATCTTCTGTGTTTTATTTCCGCATTTGTTTTATTTTATTGCTCCGCGGTCCTATTTTTTCTAACAGTGTCTATGTTCATTCTTTCTGCTACAACATTCTACTGAGGATTGTATGAAATAGTGGTCTAACGCTTGATCCCATGTTGGAGGAGATAGATTTCAAACTCTTTTGAAGTGTATTTCCCTCCATTATCAATATGAAGATTTTCAATACAAGATTGAGTTTCATTTTCAATCCGTAGATGATTTTTTTTTAAAGTTTCAAAAGCTTGTGATTTATCTTTCAACAAGTACACCCAACACATCTCGATGTAATCATCAATAAAAGATACAAGATATTTATTTCCATTGGTAGATGGAAAACGCATGGGGGCACACAAATCAAAATGTATCAATACAAGTTTTCTACATGCTCTGGAAGTGTAATCATGGAAAGTTTGTTTGCTATGTTTTCTCAGGATACAAACATCACATTGCTTTAATTTCCTAGGAATAGTAGGAAAACCAAAAACACCATTCTTTTTCAACAAACGAAGGTTGTCATAATTAATGTGTCCAAATATAGAATGTCATAAGAGACTAGATGGAAATGTACCTTCATCATGGTGAGAGAGGTATGTATAATTATGTGCATGAACAAATGTCCCTTTCAACTTCAACAATCTTTCATCCTCCACTCCAGTCATAACGACCATGTTGTCAGAAGCCTTTCTTATTTCAAATTTCCCATCAAAGATATGAATAGAGTGGCCTTGCAATTGAATGTGCACAAGAGATGACAAGTTCCTTTGCAACTCAGGAAGATACACATCATGCTAAACAAAATTCGGGGATCCAGACAATTTAAGCCTGATGGTGCAAATTCCTGAAGGTTTGAGACTTGATTTATCTACAAAATAGACTATACCATCTACATTGTCATTGAAATATTCAAAGAAGTCTCTCCAGAAGGTCATCTGGCATGTTGCACATGTGTCAAACAATTATGCATCTCTCTAAGAAGAAAATTAAGTGTTCAATAAATATTCATTTACTTCAATATTACAATGGGCAATGATATAATGAGCAGATTCAGATGCTTTACCTTTTGCTAGATCTGATACTTTATTTTTTTCTTTCTTGTCTTTGATATTTTCTCGAGGGATTTTGCATGTCTTTTCCTCATGTCCATTATTGCCACAACGGGCACAGTGGAAATCAAAATTTTCACTATGATTGTGCCTACCCTCCTGCTTCTAAAAATATTCTTTCTAAGTCTACTCCTACTACCTCCAAGTTCTCCACTAAATGTTGGAATTGATTGACCAAATCTTGAATCCCCAAAGGTTGGAGTAGTAGAATCCCTAAAGGTAGGAACAAATGTTCAATATTTTAAAGCATGTTTCCAATTGTAGAACTGAACGCAGGTGTTGAAGGTGCATCAAAAGATGGTGTTAAAGAGATGTCAAATTATGGTGAAGATGTGCCAAATGCAGAAATGGAGAAGTAATTGAAATTAGAGTCGATGGCAATAGTGTAGGAACCCATGTTGAGAAAAAACAAATCAGTCACCTACACCCAACTTTGGCAAGAATTCTCTACAAGAATTCAAGAAGAACTCCCTCCATTGAGAGAAACTTGAGAAATATGTTGAAATTACACAGAGCAATGGAAATGGTGAGCCCAAAAGTGTAGCATGTGAGAAAGGCTACATCGGACAAGGTCCTCATCAAATTCTCAAACATTTTAGTCTATTATAGAGAAATTTCCATTCAAGAACATTAGTGACGTCCATGCTTTGAGCATGCAGAGGTCACATAGATGAGTATACCAGTGTAATAGAAAATGCACTAGGTGGCGAAATGGCCAATGAGGACTGGATGCAAACATTTATCCAACAACCAAAAAAGATACATGCAAATGTTTAGCCAATGGTAAGAACAAATATACCATGCAAATATTTAGCCAATGATATTTTTTTCCTAGCGGTAGTAACCCTAACAGGAATGGTCTTTCTCGATTTTTTTTTCGTCAATCTCGGATTAGGTTTAGGGTTTCTCTTTATGGTTAATGACTGGACAATAAATAATTTCGGTGGATGCCATGGAAACAACTAATTCTTAAATCATGTTGGTCGATGGGGATGGAGTATGCATTGAGCGGGAACACCATAAAAACCTCCAATAGAGACATTACATGTCTTGCCAGAATTGGTAAAGAGTTCATCATCAAATTCCTTCCTCCTCAAATTGTTTTTTAGACTCTTAATTCTTCTCATTGGCATTTCTTGTGATAACATTCAAAGCACAATTTTTTGATACATATAGACGTTTTGTGGTCCAAGCTCAATGCAGTGTGCTTCTAAAGGTTGTCTTGACTATTTTTAAAACACTTCCAACTAGCCTAGAACATTTATCAATACTATTGTTGGATGCAGAGGCTACAAAGGTGCAGTGGACATTGGACTGTTTAAATTGCATAAAGACGACTTATTGGATCACTTGCAATTATCAATTTGATATTCAACATTTGGCACTCAACAAGACAAATTTTCCTAGTCCAAATCATAGAGTTATCAATAAAATCTCACTATGATATCACTATCAAACAAGGATGAGTAATTGCATTGATAATTGTATTTCATTAACGTGAACTATACATAAATACATTAAGGATATGAGTCTTGGTTTCATATTCCAGTTCCTCCAACGACTCTTGGCATTCACCTATGGCTCTTCATATTTCTCCTAGATTAATCTTTAAAAATATATTTACAATGTACCTCAATCCCTAAGGATTAGGTATATAACAGTGTGAATATCCCGTGTACCATAAATATGGGGGAGTTACCACACTCTGCTATTGGGGAGATAACAAAGAATACATTGCATGAAAGTTAGGGAGATGGAGAGTGCTCTAGTGATAGAATCGATGAGTAAAGGGTTTGATGGAATTCATCTTGGCAACATGATAAGTTTGGAAAATTTAAGAGGTTCATGACACTATTGTATAATATTTTGCAAACTAATAAAGAGAGAATGATCAACTAAGATGACAAATTTCCTGAATTGTATTTCCACTTAAATATTTGTGTTGATTTGAATGTTGGTGCTATTGAGTTTTGGTAGTTTAGTTATGTTTACATGCATCTCTATGTGGTTGAATAATGTTGTAAAACATTGTTATATACCTAAATTATCCTTAGGATTATGGTATGTTGTAACTATTAATTTAGGAATATGAAGAGTCATAGGTGAAATTCAAGAGTCATTGAACCTCTTAGAAGATGAAACCAAGAGTCATCTCCAAATATATTTGTGTATGGCTCACATCAATAAACGTTTTTAATGTGTGGAGTTATTCATCTATATCCCATCAGTAGTATCAAAGCTAGGTTGATGTTTTTAGATAACTCCATGATCTTCAGTCTGTTTGTAGAATACTCTAGGATTTCTCCATAGGATAAGTAATACCAACCGTGCCACACCATTTCTTTAGAGAGGCATCATCGTTTCTCTGTGTCAATGAGGATGTCAGAAGAATCGTTCACTACCATCACTCATAAACCCTAAACCTAATCCCATGCATTTTTAGAAACCCTATACCTAATCCCATGCATTTTTCAGAGAACGGTTCTTGTGCAACTAATCTTGTGTGCCTGTTGGAGATTCTCGACCATTGCAATTCCGTCTGAGATAAAAACACAGTGGTATATTCATGAGGTTAGTATGAACAGGAGGCCTTTAGATTGTAATGCCATTTATTTCTCCCTTGGTCCCATTAGACAAAATTTAAGCTCATGTTGAAGTACTTGAGTTGCACTTTTAGATAAGATGCTCATCCCAAAGTGTTTGATTTGCACTACGAGTTCCTTTGCCAACTCGCAAGTATACATGATGTATACTCTCATGGCACATTGCTCAGTCATAGGGCCCAATTTACGTTCCAAATTCTATTCTTAAAATGCAGAACCATGAGAATTCGTGGGCACCATTATCAAGTGCGAGGAGTTCTCCATGGACCTTTGCACTTTCTCTATTTTGTCCTCTGGTAATAGATGTGTGACCGAGAAGGTTCTAATGATGGATGACACCTTGCAATTTCAATGCCTATCATTTTTTGTGGTGGTTGAGAAATACATATACCATTTGTGTATTTGGCACTCCAATTGACCACTAGAGACTTGGGCCACCTTGAGACCAATGGCATTCCAATTGACCTCCAAATTGTTGTTTCGAAGACGAAGTTCTTTGTGGGGAATTTTCCCTTCAACTTAGAGAACCAACAACTTGGGAAGCTATTTGAAGGTGCAGGAGAAGTCTTGGATGTCAATATCTTTAACACCCCTTTCCTAAACCCCTAATTATATGTAATTAATCATAGTTAATGATTTCCATGCCATGACATGTGAACAATGTAAATGTATTGTTATTTTAATTAAGATTTCCAACAATTGTTTGTGGGGGTGAAGCCTTGAGTACTATCCATGATACCACTAGAGAAAAGGGTGAGGAAGCCTATAGAAGGGTTAATCATGCTAAAGATGGACCAAACCTCCTTAATAATAATATTTGATATTCAGATTATTTTCCTCAACCGCAATTTCAAGGAAAATCGGTTAATGAGGAAGGAGGGTAGTTGGACAACCAACTACCCCAAATTAATACATGCATGGGATATCAGGCTAGGATAGTTGAAACTATCAACCAAAGGTACCATAGGGTACCATTTTTGTAGATCATATTGACCCATGGGTTTCCTTCTGATAGAAGAAAGGGGACAGGTCGAGAACCTTCCCAAGGGATGCGTGCAAGAGAAGCATAGGATGGTAGATAGGAGAGGGGGAGGAAACATTTGGGAAGGTGAAATCAAGAGAGTTCAGATTGGAGAAAGATGATGGATTGTCTAAAAAAACAGTAACAAAATAAGTGTTGGTGCTCTGAGTCCTCGGTTATAAAGATCAGACCTGGAGAAAAAGGAATTGGTGAGAGTCCAAAATCCCGACATGATATGAGAAGGTTGTGAGTTTGATACTAGGAAGGTATCTGAAAAACCTTGTTGAGGCCTGAGCTAGGTGGTTGTGGGGAAAATATATACCAAGAGTGGCATGAAGGAGAGTTTCCTTCACAAATTGCTCAGAACCAGAGAGAGAGAGATGTTCCCTTGTGGTATCATGGCTTGGCACGGGGGTGTCCTTTAGCCAAAGTGATCGAGCATGCAGAGCCTATGGTTTGGTGGAAAGGCGAACACCCACTATCAGTTGGATGGTTATCAACTGTAATAGACAATTATTTATGAACCTTGTGTATTGAATGTAATTTATGACTAAATGTCTATAATTGTCTTCAGGATGTGCATGAGTGACAATTGGATTGGTGGATCTCTTGTATGTTGTGCATTCCAATAATTGAGAAATCATATGGTTATGGGAATGCTTGTGTATGCGAATGCTTGAGCCTTGTATAGGCTCTAGTTAAAGTAATGAAACTGTAATCTTGCTAATCATCCACATAATTATAGTTATAACCATATATGTACATAAATAGAGACCACTTGTATGTCACAATACTTGGATCCATATACATATGCATCATAGTGTTTCGATGTCGCAGTACTTGGATCCATATACTTGTGCGTCGCAATGCTTGGTTTTCCTATGGCAGATGAAGTTTTGGAATGAAACGAATTAGAGGTATCCTACGTAGGAAAAGGAGTGCCTTAGACCTGAGCAAGGATTTCTAAAAACTTGCCAAGTATTGAAAATACTCAGTGAAACCCCGTGAAATTGACTAAGTCTTGGACCGTACTGTCAATCCTACATAAAGGCTCTTGTTTTTCCCATAAAATCATGATCGTTGATCTGGCACAACAGTTAGATCTGGGTCCTCCATTTGATCTAGGGTGAGACACAGTCTCAATTGTCGATCTTGCAGTGTGGAGGGATCCTGACCCTCCATTGGAGTAGGTTATGACACCTGTGGAGGGTATACCTCGAATCAACGAGGACTGTTAATCCATCATGGGACAACCGTGGAATATGTGAATCGTTAGACTCATCGTGGTGGATGTGATCGGAGACCGAGGGATTATAAGACCTAGTTCCACCATGACCATTGGATTTGGCACGGTTATCCAATAACAGTCGTAGATCCTTAAGGGAGTGTTATTGGAATACCATGGATGAAGTAAACTTGGATGTCAAAGTGGAGGCACCCCAATGGAAGAGTTTGAGGGACAATTTGGACCATTTATCAGTGGATATCAGGATTACCTCCACCATACATTGTCATGGGTCTGGTTTAAGTGAGACTAAGAGGAAGGTGGTGTCTTGCTGACGTCATGCTGAAAGGAAGTGTCTACCTACCCGAGGATGATACATGGAAACCTATAATTGGTTTGAGAGATTGGGAATGGAACCCTGTCAAGCTTATGCCTTTGATTAAGCACTTTAATTATTGAGCGCAGGATATTTAGGTGGAGAGATATCCACCATTGATTGGAGATTAGACTGTCAGAATGCTTGTGTGTGGGGTTAATGAAAAACAACGATGACAGAGCTGCGAGGATGAATCTAAGTCGTTAGATCCATTGGATAGTTTGTAGGAAAGGTTTTGCACCGTCGGGTCCACAGTAGTGTTTATCGTCAGAGTGTGGTGTTCGGGGTAACCTTAGAATGTTGAGGCATAGGTTATCCAATGGTAAGATTCTGAGGGATGATTTAGACTATAGATAGAAGATTCTGATGAGGGATCTCAACCGTAGATCTCACGGGGTTGTAACCCGTGTTAAACCTAATTAGCGGTCTCGTAATCATGGAATTAGTATTAAATAATCCCCTTCATAATCCCTGACATCAAGAGATCCCTAATTTAACACCATAGGTAAGGTCTGACATACAATGCTCGTTGGTGACGTGGTATGTGACAAGTGTTCCATGCATCATGACGAAGGAAGGTAATGTGTCACCCCATGGTGGTGTCACGTGTCATGTGGATTTGGCCAAATTGGATAGGGATCCATAAGGAAAATGAGTTCCCCTTGTCAAGTGGTATGGGTAGCCACGTGTCGAAATGAGGATCAAGACAAGTGGTGGCCTATGACAAGGCCATGTGCCCCATGTGCCAACTCATGCTGGATCAAGTAAGTTGAGTCTATTAAAGGTGAAAGTAAGGCTGATAGTCCAACATCCGATGGTTACATGTCATGACATGGTGAAGGATGGTTGGTGACATATGCTAGGACCACATGTGCAAGGTGCTAGATCATACCAGATCAAGCATTGAGGGCTAAGGTATTATACAGGTCTTTCAATGGGCTGATGGTATGGTAATTTGGTGAGACATAGGAAAGTGTCACTAAACCAATACATCGCAGACAAGTGGCACCTTATGATAGGGACACCATACCTTGGGCGGGAGGTCATGTCAGATCGGTCCTTCGAGCGTATAAGACTTTGGAAAATTGGTCGAGGTCCTGGGACCCGATAGGCCGAGAGTTCGAAAGGACATGTGGTAAGTGCCATGCTGGCAGCCACGTCTACATTAGAAGGTGATGTGGAGCCACATGGAATTATTATAGAATACTTAAAAAAAACTTTAAGAAGCCATATCTTTTGATCCAGAACTTGGATTGAGACACACTTACATTCATTGGAAATATCTTGGCGAGCAGAAGATGATGGTATCATTTTAAAAGGGATTCAAGGAGGTTGAGGAAAAGTGAAATATTATACCCCATCCATAAAAAGGGTACTTAGGGGGTTGGGTGTGTTACAATGTGATATCAAAGCAAGCTACAACACTAGGCCTGGATGGGTCAAAGAATAGTTGTAAGACTGGTATATCAAGGCTAAGATGAGCTTGTTGAAAATAGTTTCTTTGCGTCTAAAAATTTGTTTATTATCTGTAAAGTTCCTTAAGAAGAAGGATTGCAAAATTGGATATCTTGAATTTTGGATTTCTTAAAGAAAAAAAGCTAACCATGTTGATATATAGTGGAAGATTAAGTTGGTGATTGAATGATTGACAGTTGCTCCTATAGGAGTGAGAATAAACTCATAGGTATTAATAATAGGGCATGTTTGTGAATGGCTAAAATGGCAGAATCTTGCTAAGGGCTACTTAAGTTCAAAGAGTAAATGAACTAGTGATTGAAACATTGCCTCTAAGCATGGGTAGTTGGGGCCTCTTATAGTTATAATGGTTGTTTATATAAGTGCTAAGACCCTTATGGAAAATATCTTGTTGTTAAGGAAATTTGGTATGGATTGATAGAATCCTTAGCAGTAATAATTGTTGCTTTAATAAAAGGCTAAACCCTGTATATACGTATAAATCCTCGTGATCAGAGGACTGATGGTAAATTTGTAAGGTCATTTTACTTTACCTATAATGGTTGAAACTCGCAGTAGGAATAATCTATTTAACTGGAATAAAGAAGAGTCCTTTGGGACTATTGGTAATCCTTAGAAAGAGAGAAAGTGAGGTGAACATATGAGCCAGTTTATCAGCCCGTGGCTATACAAAATGTGTACATGCCTATTGACATGAGTACTTGTTTATGCATGGAAATGGAAGATGTTTATATGTTGTAATGCATATGGTAATGAGTAAGCATGTATGTAACATGCAGATAGACATGTTATAACCTATGGTGGGTTATAAGGCATGGTCTACTGATGGACCTGTTAGATGAGGGTGACCTTAATATAGTAGGGAAATTAACAACACGAATGAAATGTTGGTAATGTTAATGCCTAGTTCTTTGTGAGGATAGGGATGTAATGATAAAAGAAAGACAAATACGAGTCATGATAAAGGAAGTTCTACAACATTCCTAGATGACCAATGAGTTAGACTAACATCCAAAGGTGAATGGTAGCCATATGAATATGGCTTGGTATGATAAGAGAGTAGTAAGAGGGAGTTTAATAAAGGATTCCCTTAGAAGAGGTTTGTTGACCAAGAATGGTTAGTGAAAAGAAGAGAGATTGGAATAGTTATCTTGTTGCCTTGGGTAATGCAGTGACTACCTATCTAAAATGTTGAATTGTAGATTGATTTTGTAACAAAGGAGCAAGAGTGGTTTCTTGTTGGTTGTTGCCATGAAGAGAAGGAAACATAGTTAAGAATATCCCTATGAGACTTGTCATAAGAATGGTTGTAAGATATCTGAGAGGAAGGATATGGATGTTTGAAATGTCCATGTGTGTGAATGACATGGAAAAGAGGTGTGAGCAGTGGACTTACATGCTGAATATTTATCTATGTTTGAGTGCATGGGTTGAATGCATTATGTGTTGGTTGTGGAGCTTGATTATCTTCTTGTTTCATAGGTCTTTGTTTTCATCCGTGTTTATATCCCATGAAGACTGTACACCTTGGAATATTGTACACCCCTCCACCCGGGGTGGTTGAAGGGGGGGATTTCCCCCCCTACGGGGTCCAGAGAGATCATCCCCTCGGATGGGGGGTCCGAGGGCAAGTTGGCCCCCAGCAGGGGTTCGAGGGAGAATCCCTCGAAGGAAAAATTTCCTTGTAAACGTATATTGTAAATTCATAGTAAATTTGGACCATTCATTATAAGGTCACAAATATGACAGTAGAAGTTATGTTAGGGTTTTTTTCCCTAGATGGAAACCCTCTTTTATGAGGGAATTGTATTGCAGTTGTGTATTATCGTGAATATTGTATTCTAAGAGAGGAGACTGTGAGAGAAAGAAGAGGAAGTTATATCGAGTGTGTTGTAGGTTGTATCCCTTCATTTTGTTTGAAAATAAAAAGGAAGGACCTGGCAATTTCGCTGGTGGACGTCACCCACACTGGGTGAACCACGTATATATGTGTCTCTATTGTATTATGTATCTTATGTGTTTTATTTCTGCATTTGTTTTATTTTATTGCTCCACAATCCTGTTTTTTCTAACATTATGAGGTTTTCTGATGTGAAGGTTGATATTAAAGATCAAATAAATAAAAAGGAATAATATAAGAATGTACAAGTGATGCACATGTATGGTGTATAAGTGTATGAATACTAAAGGGCATGATATTATTGCCTAAGTAAGAGGGTAGTAAGGAAAAGAGTGTGCTTTCTTGGACTGAATAATGTCGTCGATGCATGGTTGACCCTATGATGAAGGGTCTGAGTATTTTTGTTAAAATAATAACTTTAGAAAGTATGAAATTCCTCAGAAAGAGCTAAGATGAAATGTTAAGAGAGCAAAGAGAAAAAGTGGCCCTTTTTTTGGTTGTTATCTTGTAAAGAGGGCATCCTAATTATGATTGTATTGATGAGACTGGTTATGTAAGTGAATGTAAAGTCCCATCAAAACTGGATAATGTTAAATCAATATGAATGAATGAGGTAAAAAGGTGCAAGTTATTCACCTACATATATGTAAATATGCATATATATGCTTAATGTATGATATGAATTCTTGAATAAGTGAGATGTGAGGCAAGATTCCTACTTTCAATATCTAAGTAATTCCATGGATGCATGGATGACCCTATATTGGAAGGGTCTCATTTGTCTTGATGGAATAATAACTTGAGGTATATGTGTGTCCATTTTCCTTAGGAAAATCTAGTGTAAATTGTTGAAAGAATAAATGGGCAGGAATGCTTTGTTGTCATGATAAAGGAAACATGGTTATGCCTTTAATAATTGCATGAGAATGATTGTGAACAATCAGGGGTGAAATGATTTAGATCAACAAGCAATGTGGAAACTATGAAGTATGGTAGAGGTGGACATACACAACATGCAAATGCATGTGGTTAAGTGCATGGAAGCACAATATGAAATCAAGATGATAATGTAAAGATATATATTTAAATGTATTTGAAATGTATCATAAGAATGCATGCTCGTATTCCTTATGGAATATTGGATAGAAATCTAAAATAATGAAGCTGAGGATGACCCAATATTGAGGTCATGTCAGACCATTTGGATATGCAACAAGAGAGTTGCATGTTGAAGAAGTTTTTGTGGAGGACCTATGTAAATAAATATGTCATGAGAACACATCTATAACCTTAATGACTATTGAGAATTGGGCAGGGGGATGCAAAGCCTATTTATATAATAATCTTGGATTACATTTTAAAATACAATGCATGAGTAAAAAAAACCTGCAAACGAATGAGGACCAATCTGATTTCTAGTTGGGAAATGTGTAGAATGCACAATTTCATAATTCATTATGAACAAGAAGCATGTTGATGCATCATGTTGAATTACCCAAGAAGGGCAAGGTGGACACGACCAAGATTGCTCAAGGAAAAGAGCAGGGAGGTTCCAGGAAGGGATAAATTGTAGAAGCAAAGAAGGAGAAAAGGATTAGTACTTTTCTCACTATAGAACTTTGAATGATGAGACATAGTTGTATGCTTTAAAATAACAATTGGGAAATGAGTATAGTTGGTAAATGAAAGATAAATATTGAATGTGTTTAAATGAGTGAGCTTGGTTAAGCTATATTGTGTGAAGGCAATGAGATCTTGAAAAGTTCCCTGATGAGAGAACCCCTTAACTCCTTTCTTGTTGTCTATCATGTTTCATTGGGATGAGAAACTAATATGTTGATGAATGTAAATGTTTTGGCATGAGTATGTTGATAGTTGCATGATAATGTAGACAACTGAAATATTTCATGTTTGTATTCAGAAAAATATTGAGGTAATGAGATGGAATGCATATAGATATGCTAGGACATATCTGAAAATGTTTATTGATTTAAATACTATGGTACATGGATTTGATTTTACATGGCAACTAATGTAAAATTTGAATGTGGTGATATATGTCATGTGTAGAAAAGATTGAAATTGTTAGGGAAGGACAACTGCCAATAGTAACAACCTCAACTAAACCTAAATGCAAGAAGGTCGTTGATAAAAGAAAAAATATGAAAGGTACCTTAGAAGTCCCCAGGAAACACAACTGAAGAGGTAATATAAGAGAAGGTGTTGGTAGCTAAAACATGTATAAATATTTCACGCCTGTGTGACATGAGAGGTAAAATGGATTTGGGTAATAATCCCTTATAAAATAGTCTATGTTTTGATGGTATGCATGTGATCTGAATGAATATTGTATGCCATTGATACCCAAGTAGGGTATGATTTAGGAATAAGAACCTGAATGATGGAGGTGTAAGCCTCTGACAATCGAGGATGATTGAAATCCTTGGGAAAATGCATGAACACATATTTGTCATGAATACATTGCCCAATCAAGGAGTGATTAGGAAAAAAAGTGATCTAAGGTAGCATGATGATGTAATGCATTAAGGAGATGCATGTGATAAGAGAGTGGGTATATATAGGAGTGCTCATTATGGAAGAATTATATTCCAATGCTCTACAAAACTACAGGATGGTAAAGAGAAAAATTTGGGTGCCCATGAATATGGTACCCTGTTTATTGGTGAGGAAGAGTACTTGGATGCATTCATATGGAACTATGATTCTAGGTTGTATTATGTTGATTTGAGGAGATGACTATTCAGAAGAAGAAAATATAACTCTATTGTAATGACGAATGTGGAAAGAGAAATTCATGTCGTAAGAGGTTGGTCGAGTCCCAACACACCATGGGAAGTGTGCCTAACATGAAGTGTAATAATCCAAAAATCAATGCAAGGATGCATTGTGTGAAAATATGGCCCTGGGCATTGGCACATTGAATTAAATTTCAATTAATATTTGAATCGCGTGTGATTGGGCCTAATATGCTAAAATGAAGCATGAATAAGTAATGATATTTACTTGAACAAATGAATCCGATGCAATTGTTAGATTGCACAAGTTAATAATTGCTTGTGATGTCATTAACATGTGCAAAAGAATATATGTATGTGCATGAGGAACTAATAATATTTTTTGCGGAGTGAAGAATGAATTGTAGAAGGAGGGGTCTTGGATATGGTTGTGTTGTAAGCCCATAAGGAATACCAATGCCTACTAGTTATGAAAGAGGCGAACTACCATGAGAAATAAATCTCATTCTTGTAGGATCTAGTTCCTATATGGAAGAGATCTGGAAATAGAAATGTGAAACTTAAAATCTATGGGTGACATATTTGAAAGAATTTTGATCGAAATAACAAAAGCATCTCACAAATTTCTATATGTATGTGATACAGGTGAGAGGAAAAATATATGTCCGGGGAGGACATATGATGGTTTTTAAAGCTGGAAAGCATGGAAAATGGATACTGTAGTGACATGAGAACCATGTGATAAGTCATGATCCTCATAGAATGATGTGTCATGGTGACACGGTCCAGAGGGACACCTCAAAAAGATAAAGTCGAAAGGACGACTCGACTATAAGACTTGAAGAAGTCTCAAAAATCCTTCTTGTGCGAGAAAGCCTTAGAAAGGAAAGATGGATCACCCAAGGGACTATATGGCAAAGAAGGGGATGCCTGAGTTTGGGCCTTGGTGATAAGTGACCAAAAATAAGAGGAGACTTCGATAGTTATTGTAATCTATCAATTACAATCATGCACACAACATGTATGTCAAGGAAAAAAATGAGACAAGTTAATGAGACAACCATATGGATATAGATCCATAAACTACACAGATAAGTATTATGTTGTTTGTAAATTTCCTCTTGAGTTATGAATAGTAATAAAATGTTTATGCATGAAATGATGAATTGAAATGCTTGATGTTTGAAATTGTTGTAGGCATGTGCTAAATGCCAAGAGTCTGGGAAAGGACCAAACCAACAAAATGAAAATGAAGTTGAAGCAGCTGAAGGATAAAGGCATGGCAGGTGTTGCTGAGAAATAACATTGAGGACGACGTTCCTTTGAAGGGGGAGGGGATTGCAACACCCCTTTCCTAAACCCGTGATTATATGTAATTAATCATAGTTAATGATTTACATGCCATGGCATGTGAACAATGTAAATGTATTGTTATTTTAATTAATATTGCCAACAACTGACTGTGGGGGTGAGGCCTTTAGTACTGGCCATGATACCACTAAAGGAAAGGGTGAGGAAGCCTATAGAAGGGTTCATCATTATAAATATGGCCCAGACCTCCTTGCTGATAATATTTGATATTCATATTATTTTCTTCAACCCTGATTTCAAGGCAAATCAGTTAATGAGGAAGGAGGGTAGTTGGACAACCAACTACCCCAAATAAATCTAGGTATGGGAGATCGTTCTAGGACAACTGAAACTGTCATCCAAAAGTACCATTTCTACAGATCATATTGACTCAATGGTTTTCTTCTGATAGAAGAAAGGGGGCAGGTTGAGAACCTTCCCAATGGATGCGTGCAAGAGAATTATACTAGGGTAGATAGGAGAGGAGGAGGAAACGTCGGGGAAGGTGAAATGGAGAGAGTTCAGATTAGAGAAAGATGACGGACTATGTAAAAACACAGTAATAGAAAAATAACTAGAGCTCTAAGTCCCCAGGTCTGAATATCGGACCTGGAGAAAACAGAATTGGTGAGAGTCCAAAATTCCAAACTGATCTAAGAAGGTTTTGAGTTCGATACTGGGAAGGTATCTGAAAAACCTCACTAAGTCTTGAGCTAGGTGGGTGTGGAGAAAATATCTACCAAGAGTGGTGTGAAAGAGAGTGTCCTTCACAAATTGCTGAGAAATAGAGAGAGAGAGGTTCCCTAGTGGTATCATGGCTTGGCATTGGGGTGGCCTGTAGCCATAGTGACCAAGCATGCAGAGCCTATGGTTGGGTGGAAAGGTGAACACCCACAGTCAGTTGGTTGGTTATCAATTGTAATAGATAAGTATTTCTGAATGATGTGTATTAAATGTAATTTATGTCTAAATGTCTATAATTGTCTTCATGATGTGCATGCATGAGTGACGATTGGATTGGTGGATCTATTGTATGTTGTGCATTCTAGTAATTGAGAAATCATATGGTTATGGCATGCTTGTGTATGTGAAAGCTTGAGCCTTGTTAAAGTAATGAAACTATAACCTTAATAATTGTGCGCATAATTGTAGTTATAAACATATATGTACATAAATAGAGACCACCTATATGGCGCAATACTTGGATCCATATTCCTGTGTGTCGTAGTGTTTGTATGTCTCAATACTTGGATCCATATATTTGTGGGTAGTAGTGTTTGGTTTTCCTGTGACAGATGTATTTTTGGATGAAATGAATTAGAGGTATCATGCGCAAGAAAAGGAGTTCCTTGGACCTAAGCAAGGATTTTTGAAAACTCACCAAGTATTAAAAAGACTCAGTGAAACCCCACAAAATTGATTAAGTCTCAGACCGGACTGTAAAGACTATGTAAAGGATCTTGTTTTTCCTAGAAAATCGTGATGGTTGATATGGAAAAATAGTTAGATATGGGTCCTCCATTTGATCTAGGGTGAGATGTAGTCTCGACCGTCGATTTGGCAGTGTAGAGGGATATTGATCCTCCATCGGAGCGGGTTATGATGTCTGCGGAGGGTATACCCTGAATCAACAAGGATTGTTGATCCATTAAGGGAAAACTGTGGAATATGTGAACCATTATATTCATCGTGGTGCATTTGGTTGGAGACCAAAGGTTTATAAGACCTAGTGCCACCATGACCGTTGGATTTTGCATGGGTATCCGATCAAAGCCGTAGATCCTAAAGGGAGTGTTATCATAATACCTTGATCGGAGTAATCTTGGATGCCAAAGTGGAGGCACCTTTATGGAAGAGTCTAAGGGACAATCTGGACCATTTATCAGTGGATAGCCTGGGGATGACCTCCACCGTAGATTGTCATGGGTCTCATTTAAGCGAGACTAAGAGGAAGGTGACATCTTACTGACGTCATGCTAACGGGAAGTGTCTACATACCTGAGGATGTTACGTGACAACCTATAATTGGTCAGAGAGATTGAGAATGGGTCTGTTATCGGACAAATAGGTAGGTGCAGACACTAACAGATCTCCCTAGATCCACCTAGATCTAGAACAAAACACACCAGAACATGACACTTTCCTTATGTTTTAAATATTGAATTTACTAACTAAACAGGGATGGGTGACATACCATTTAAATGTTGCTTCCTCTCGCCATTGCCATCTTAGCTCCGTTCTAACGCTCATACAATGATGATCCTGTAAAAGAACGCAACCAACCAAAGTGATAGTAATAGCATAAAATCAATATAAACCTATGTATGTGATCAATGAATCATACAATAAAACACAAGCAACTTTATAGGAAAGAATCATATTACTGTATCATATTAAATGTGAAAGAGAGATTACAACCATGGCCTTGATGTCGTAAGGTCCCTTCCAACTGTCCTTCATTCCCCACACACTTT
>JASDQU011507122.1:9192-21029 GCA_032191745.1 Picea mariana
CAAGAAATGTGCGCGTCTTATCACATCGTGCCAAACCATCACATCAACCCTGGCAGACTTAGGCTAAGAGCCTTTTTGTGGGTTTTTTCCCACTTTCCTTCATTTCTTTTGCCAAAAATGCCATTTCGTAGGGAAAACACCTCCAATCAATAATGTGTGCTAACACTGCGCATGTACAATTCCAAGCACCCCTGCACATGGGATGAGAGTCTTCCCTATGTCCAACATAGCTACAACCGAGCCCTGCATAGCTCAACTTGCCACAACCCCTTCCAGGTGGTGTTGGGATTCCAACCAATGGGCACCATGGATGTTGCACTACCCCTGGCGACCACCTTGGCTGACTCGTCCCCTGCTCCACTAGAAGATGACAAAGACACCTGGTTCATTGAGTGGATCCAACACATCTGCCAATAGGTTCAGGATATTTTACAGAAGTCCAATGCAAAGTACAAGCAAGACCATGATCAACATCGGGTGCCACATAAGTTTCAGGTGGGATACAAAGTTTGGTTGCACTTGCAGAGATAACACCTAACAGGGCCCCATCAGAAGCTTCACCCACTTTGGTATGGGACATACACCATCACCAAGGATGTGGGTGACAATGATTTTGCGCTCAACATTCCCCCTTTCCTTGGCCTGCACCCAATCTTCAACGTGGCTCTCCTTCGACCATATTTCCCACCATTATTGGACACTTGAGAGATAGCAGAAAAATTGACAACAACAGAGCTCAACCCTGACTGCATGCAAGAGGAATCCAGTAATGATATTGTGAACACACAGATCAAGGTCACCCGACAACAAAGGATCCAGCTGTATCGAGTTGTCAAAGCAGGGAAACTCCTACACCAAGGAAAGTGGCTCACCCGGGGCCAAATTCAACAAACATTTCCTCATCTGATGGGGGAAATCAACACAATGGAGACCATTTCTTCCTAAGGGGGGAGGATTGATCCAGATGGATGTTGGTGGTCTCCCACCTATTCCAACTGGTTCATTTTGGCAATTTTCCAGTTTGGCAGTTTTGTTTTTCTTAGTTTTTGGGTCCCTGACTTGCAGGGCTGTTTTGAGGTCCTAAACAACATTTTTAGGGCTTGCCACAGTCAAAAAGGACATTTTATGGTTTGCAGTAAAATGTGTAGTCCTCGGCTAGACCTTTGCAACAGGCTACCGTTTGCCTAAAACAGAGATCGTATGAAAAATTTATGACCCTAGGAAGTTGATGTACTAACTTACCCAAACGGGGCCCACATGACTTTTGGCACTTCATCTCCTAGGGTTAGGCTTTTGGATGTCTAGGGTTTTTGACATTCCTGTTTATTGTAAAAAATACCTTCAGAGCCTCATTGTAATCATCTTCTTTCGAATAAACACAACCATCACATCTCTTCTCAGAGATAAGCCGCCACCATTCCAACAAGCTTGTTTTCTGCTGCATTTTACACTTTCAGCTTATTCCCTTATTGAATAGAAAACCAGTTTTACTGTATCTCTGTTATTTCGTGTTAAGCATATTTTAATAATCTGTATTCATTTTGTTCTTCTCATAAAATATGGATCATTGCTGGAGGTAATTGGTGTGCTTGAGGTGAGCATCGTTGAGGAAGAAAACGAGGGATTCGAGGGTGTAGAGGCCACCTTGCTTGGATCTGTAGGTGGTTTCAATGGTGCATGGGAAGTGGTATTCGTTCTCAAATAAGAATTACTCAGGGGAGCTAGGGAGAAATCATATTCTCTCCACTTCACTGCGTGTTGTGTAGTCGTGAAGGACTGTGAGAGGGTCCATGGATGGTCCGTGGGAAGATTATACGATGCTACCATTGGGAAAGTTAACACAACACTTGCAGGTATGAAAGACGCAACAACAAAAACAAGAAAGATTTTTTCTAGATAAGCATGAAAGGAGGCGGTCATAGTAATTTTTTTTATATAAGCATGATTAAACAGTGAATCAACAAAAAGGGATCCAAAGGAAATCTTGCATGTGGATACATTGACTTGACAAGTAGTATTGGTTAGGTGGTATTTGAAAACCTGTCAACTAGTTGACATGTTTTCAACAAAATCTATCCCTAGGATATGCCTTCGACATAATTATAAATCACAATTATTGCAAAATTTGTGCAATATAAAATAAAAGATGTTAATTTAAAAAAAAATAGAAATATTTTTCAATAATATTCAAAACATAAAAGAAACAATATTTACTTGTCATGTCTTTTACATAATGTTATCGTTAAAAAAATTAATCTTACTTTTCAAGTCTTAAATATAATTTCATGGACTATCTAATTATAATTTAAGATTCAATTATAAGTGGAATCACAAAGCCCCTCAAATGAGGTGAAAAGGGAGGTGATCATTAAACTATCCCATCAATTACATGGGTCGTTTGCATCATTACATAGGTTGCTTGTACTTGGGGACAAATGAAAGGCATGAATGTATTATCCTCCACCTCCATGTTAATGCAAATGGGGTTCTCTTGGAGTGAAATGACAGATGTTCATTTGATCACCAATGAGCCAAGAATGGAAGAAAATACTTCCACAATGTAAGTTATCATTTTTTCAATCGAAGGCCCTAGAAACTTCAGGAGGAAAATCATGGCTCCTATGGGAATAATTGGAAGCATCTCCCATGGCGACAATGGTATGTCTTATTTGGCCTTCTCTTGGTTTTTTAGAGTTTTTTGGAAGTATTGGGAGTGACTGAGGTTTTTTTCTATTGCAATGTGTTAGGAGGTTTGTTGGCCTTAGCCACTGTCTTCTCTCACTCTGTTATGAGAGGTTTGCTAGCCTTTGTCGTAATATTCTACTTACCTCTATTTTCTCCCCCACCTTGGTCACTTGCTGTCATTGCTACTCTTTGTCATATCTATTTCCATCATTCCCTCCTCCTCCTGGCATATGTTGATTGGAAGTCAATGAGGAAAATATACCTTGGAAAATCACAACCCCAATTGGCATACTAGGAGGGGCCATCCACCAAAGCCTAAAAAGAGCAGAGATACTTACTCAAAGCCCACCAAAGATGAATTAGAAGATAAATAGTCTTCCATGCACTACTATAAGGGGTTTCATGATAGTGTCAAAGTTGAAGTTGAGGAATTGAAAAATAAGGTCAGAGAAAGAAGGGGCTCCACCTCTTCCATTGAAATTGTTGCAGAGTTAATGCATGGATTCTTAATATAGGTTTTTCTAGAAGTTTGGACATTAAATGTTTCAAACAAATAGACTTCTATCGACAAACCAAAACCATTGTTTCTTAGTTGGTAAACAATCAAATATGTAAACACATCAACTCTCTGGTTGCACAACTAATTATAATAGTGATAGACATAATGGATGTCCCAAATAACAAATATGAATGGAGTTAAAGAATTATGAGACTTTTGGATAGGAGAAACAACAGGTTTCCATCTCTCTAGTCCCAGAGGTTCCCAACAATCCACTACAAGATAGCATTGCATAATCCAATCCAATGATCATTCATGTCAATTCAAATTCTAATAATGAATACTAAGCTCTATGTTATCTGCTCCCCTTTTCCTTTTCAATGTATTCTTTATACTAAATGGTTGAATTCGTTGATGAATTCATCACACACGAGTTTCCATGTGCGAGTATGATTGAGTCGATTTTGAATTTGAAGAGTGTCCTTTGGAGGCAATCATAATGATGAGAGAATTAGATCAATGTCCAAGTCTTCGACTTGGACATTTGATCATAAAAATGTATTTAGAGATTGTATCATTTAACTATCAAATGCCATTTAATCTATCTCATCATACAACTGAATAATCAAATTAATTCAAACAATTCCTGGTTACCTGAAATCATGGTGATTTAATGTGTGTGTGCACCTCATCCGATCCTTCATACAACGCATCACCTAGTCATCCACATGGCACCCCATATGGTCTTCCAATTGGCACTCCATACAACACTCCATATGGTACTCCTATGCAAAATAGAATTTGTTCATCTTGTAATGGATGTGTTATCCATAGCACTCAGTCTTAAACACTTTTGATAGTCATAGTGAACATGAGAAGAGACAGGATAAGAGTGTTCCACTATTACTTGTTTTTCCATCGTGCTCGCACATCATAACAATCTGTTCCTCTGTCTTAAGGCATGTAATCACAAGTCTGTAGTGAAAAACCAATTAAGTGGTCTGTCGAAGAAATATACAACAGGTTTATAACACACAGTGAGTTTAGCATTTCAATAAAACAAATAACTGCTGATATAATAACCCATATCATAAAAACAATATACATTTTTTTTACAAAGATTCTACTTCTTCTTCTCTTGGATTATAGATAGTCCGTGTTGTCATTTGTCAGCTCATGAAACCCCTCCCCCACTCCTAAGTATTGTGACACCTCACAATCAAAAGTATAGGAAACCAATAAATTCTCCCAATATTTGAAGATTTATAGCTTGTTAAGTGTAGAGATAAATTTCACATATCGGTCTGACGAGACGGTTATAATATGGCCCCACCTATAGGATAGAACATCCTATATATAGTTAAGAAGAGGTAGGTGAGATAGTTTTAAGATAGTCTCAGAGTTAGTTCCCAATGGAAGATTTATTGAGTTCATTAACCTTAGATTAACCATACATACTTCTTGTCAACATTGTCTACAAGTATTGTCGTACATCATGACAAGTTTTAAGATTTAGGAATTTCTTATTATTGTTTTTTAGATTATCATCCTCACTAGGTAGAATGCCCCTCTGCTAGCAAGTCTTTTCAGTACTCTGATGGGTTTACCTAGTCACACCACAGGACGGTACCCACTGCCAACAAACCTGTTCAGTATCCTGACGGGTTAGCCTCTTACACCCTCAAAGAATGGCCCTCCATCTTTTAATATTTTAATATAAGATTGCTTTGTGCAAGAAGATGGGGGGACAACTCCGAAAAAACAAAACTTTTCTTGTTTCTTCTCTTTTTTAAATTGGGATGGTATTTATGTTAGAGGATGACTCTCCTTTATACATTCCTTAGAGATTGTCCTGATGTAAGGGGTACTTAAGCGGATGTAGCCTATCTAAAGATATGATATAATCGATCATTTTTAGTGTGTAGTGGATGGTACTATTGGGAAAGAACATAAAGGTATCTTTAGGCTCAACTCACTTTCTTCTTTTTTAAGTTATTGTGATGTTTCCATGGCTAACCTCTAGTCATACCTCCTTGTTACTCTTTAATAAATATACTTTACTCACTTACTCAGGGTTCTTGGGGAAACTGTACGAGTGACCTCTAAGTTTGATGGTTACAGTATCACTTCCTTACATCCTCTAATGGTGAAGGTTTAAGAGCAACTGCTATTAAATATGCCTTGAGAAAAAGAAGATGGAAATCTTTGCAAAAATGTGGCTAATTACAACAAATCATTATTCAATCAATGCTTAGTAGACAACAAGGTTCAAATATAGCAATATTTTGAAGGAAAATACTTCCCTTTATGTCTCCTTGAAGTTGTCTACTATTGGTGAAATAAATACCTACATAAATCTCTAGAATTATCTATCAACATACTTCAAAATTATTTACATATGTAGAGTCGAAAATTTAGAAAAAAATTCAAGAACAAGGGGGGGCTTCCCCATATACTAAGGCCAATACCTTGTCAGTTGACATGACCTGTAGAAAATCTTCTTTGGAAGTGGGTCTATGATAAATTTTGAGTCGGTGTCCAGTTACTACGAAGGAGACTTGTCCATCGTCAATTGTTTTAATTTTCATAGCCCCATTGTCATACACGGTGACTACCTCATAAGGAACCAACCACCAAGTGGTAAGTTTGACTTTGAAGGTTTTAAATCGGGAGTCAAACAAAAAATCCCAATCACCAGGTTGGAAGTGTTTCTTCTTAATAAAATTGTCATGCCACTTACTCCTCTAGTTTTGGACTAATATTGTTCATTGGATAACATCTTGCCTGATCTCATCCAACTCATTTAATTGTAGGGCTCATTGTTTCTGAGCCTCATATAAGTTTAATCCCAATTCTGTGGCAATACGAAAGGTCCTTACTTGGAATTCTATTAGTAGAAGAACTTGTTTCCCATACACTAGGTCATAAGAGTTATGCCCAGTGGTGTTTCTCCAGGTGATCCCATATGCCGACAAAGCCTCTAGAAGCCTATCAGTCTAATCCCGATGGTGCAATTGAATACTCTTGGTTAATATAGATTCCAAAACTTTGTTTGTGGACTCTACTTGACCATTATCTTGTGGGTGGTATGGAGAAGACTTGCAGTGCTTGATCCCATATTTCTCCGTTAATTCTCTCATGAGCTTGGAAGTGAATTGAGTGCCTTGGTCTGTAAAAATTTCATGAGGAACACCAAAGTAGGTAAATATGTCTTCATAAATGAATTCGATAACATATTTTTCGGTTGAAAGAAATAGAGATTTTTCCTCTACCCACTTGGTGACATAATCTGTACAAACCAAAATTTTATTTTTCTTACGAGACATGGGTTCTATCATAACTTGGGCACGCAAGGGAATTTCCTCAGGATACGTGGGTCTTCCTATCCTTTGAAAACTATCGCAACTCCTCACATACTTGGAAACATCCTTAAAAATGATAGGCCAATAGTAACCTGAATGTAACACCTTATATACTGTACGTTTGTCAGAAAAATGGCCACCACATGGTCCATCATGACAACTTCATAGGATTTCTAGTATCTCATATTCTCAGACACATCTACGAATAATCAAGTCTAGACTAGTACAAAAAAGGTCATGGCCAACCCAAGAGTAATTGGCACTTTGCATAATAATTCTACGCTTTTCATGAGGTGATAAATGAGATGGTAACTTCCTAGTAGCCAAATAGTTTTCCATATCTACAAACCATGGGGTATTTACAGAAAGGGAAAAAAGGTGCTCATCTGGGAAGCTATCATCAACAGGAATATCATCATCCTCATTTTTTATGCGTGAAAGAAAATCAACTACCAAATTTCCTTTCCAGGTTGGTCAAGAACGGTGATATTGAAATCTTGCAATATAAGGAGCCACCTAGTCACTCGGCCATTAGTTATGGGTTTATTCATGAGAAATCTAATGGAAGAGTGATCTATATGTACAAATACTTCATAACCTATGATGTAGTGGCGAAACTTATTGATACCATGAACTACTGCCAAGAATTCCTTTTCGGTAACTGTATATTTTAACTTGGCAGGGGACAAGTTCTTGCTCAAAAAATAAATGGCATAAGACTACTGGTCTTATTTCTTCCCTAATACTCCTCTTATTGCAGTGTCAAAGGCATCAATGGATATGTGAAATGGGAGAGCCAAATTGGCCCCCCTAAGAAATGGTGTCGCCGACAAATAATCTTTCATAGTTTCAAAGGTAGCTTGACACTGCTTAGTCTAAAGAAAATTAACATCTTTTATTAACAATCCGAACATGGGTGCAACAATCTTTGTGAAATTTTCAATAAATCGATGGTAGTATCTGGCATGTCCAAGAAAGCTTCTCACCTCTTTTTGAGTCTTGGGGGGTGGAAGTCTGACGATGATCTCAATATTAGCAGGGTCGACTTTAATCCCTTTAGATGAAACGTGATGTCCTAGAACCACTCCTTCAGTCAACAACATTTTACATTTTTCATGACTTAAAGACAAGTTCATTTCTTGGCATCTGATAAGGACTTTTTCTAAATTATCTAAGGCTTCCTGATAAGTATTGCCATATAATATAAAGTTATCCATGTATACTTCCACACAATCATGAATAAGATAAGAAAATATCCCTAGTACTGCTCGTTGAAATGTGGAAGGAGCATTACACAATCCAAATGGTAAGACCCTATAGGCATAGGTGCCCCAAGGACAAGTGAAGGTAGTCTTGTCCTGATCCTTGGGTGCTATGATAATTTGATTTACCCACTACATCCATATAAAAAGGAGAAATATTTCTTTCCTGATAGGGTATCCAAGACTTGGTCAATGAAAGGAAGAGAAAAATAATCCTTCAGAGTGGCCTTGTTAAGGTCCCAGAAATCAACACAAATTCTCCATTTCTCGGTTACTTTCTTTGGAACCACTAAAAGAGGGGATACCTATTTACTGTCGGAGATGGGGTAAATAAATCCGATATTCAATAACTTTTGTATCTCTTCTTTTACTATATCTTTGAGTGTCGGGTTCATCCTTCTTTGGGGTTGCCTAACAAGTGTTACTTCCCCCTGGGTATATATGTGATGAATTCATCTGTCAGGGTGTATACCCTTCATGTCAGTGTATTCCCAGGCGAATGCCCCTGATTTTTCTTTAAGGACACTTACTAATTGCTTTTGTTGGTCTACATCTAGTCCAGAATTTATATGTAGAATTTTCCCTGGACTAATCTCGTAGGGCATGGTATAAGATGTGGTAGAATCGTTTATCTCATAGATAAAAGATGTTGAAGACAAAATCGATGGGTCCAACTATTCCTTAAATTCTTCCCCAAACATGTACTCAAATTGGGGAAAAGATTGTGGAAAATCAACACATGTGATAGTAGAAATAAACTGGTTTAGCACATTTTCCGTTGTGTGCTCCTGAAGTGCCCAGGAATGATTACTTGGCAGCACGGGCTCTTTCCAGTCCTCATTCTTGTATGGACATTCAAGCCACCATAGATTCACCATGATAGGTTGAGTTGGTGGATATATGGTGAGATTCTGGCTAGAGATTCCATTTGAGATGGTCATTTCTCCCTCTCTACAACCAATAAATGCATTGGCTGTAGCCAACCAAGGTCTTCCCAAAATAACAGGATTCCCTTTGGTAGGATCCTTTGAGTGGATGACCAGAAATTCTACTGGGTACTCCCATGAGGCTAAAGTAACTATGATGTCATCCAATATTCCTTCAGGTATAACCCTTGTCTTATCTCCTAATTCCAAAATAGTTGGGGTAGGTCTAAGGAGAGGTTTTAATTGTAATTTCTCCAAGGTAGTAATAGTCATAACATTGATGGCTACCCCTAGGTCTGTGAGAGTGTTTCAGATGGAAACCTCATTAATGGTTATGGTCACCACGGGGTTCCCTGGGTTTCCATATTTTGTGACCTTAGGCTGCTTTGATATGTACTCAGAAAGTTCTCCTATCGAATGTACTATTTGAGGATCCTTCTGCTTCCTTCCTATATTCTTAATACACAATTCTTTGACCACCTTACTATAAATTGGAATATCCTTAATGGATTGAGGCAAGGGAATTTTGAAACAAATATTCTTCAATTCATTCAAGATGTCAAATTCCGGTCGGGTGGTAGGTTTCTCGATCACTAATATTTTTGCATAAGGAGGGGACCTTGTACTTTGTGAAGGTTCATTTTGGGGAAGATTGGGTTCTTGGTCCTTAGGGATGATAACATATTCCCATCTAGTGTCATGCATGGGTTGTTTGGGGGTTTCCTCTTCTTATTCTTCCTGGATGACTACTAAAGGTCTGTGCCTGTCCATAACTTTTCCCGACCTTAGTTGAATCTCCTACAATGGAACATGAGAAATAACATATGTCAGGAAGGCTTGCATATCAACATTGTGAAGAGGTTGAGTGGGTTTGTTATAGGGATTGGGCACTGGTTGTGCTAGTAATAATGTCGGTCTTGAGGATATTGCATTATGGTATTGTTGCAGTTGTCATGGAATAGGAGGTAAAGCTAGTAGAACAAAACCTCACAGAAGCTGCAGGATGTTCAGTGGAAACTGAGGGTAAGGATGGTTAGGCATAGCAACATGTGGATCTTGAGGGTTGCCTTGGTTATGCCCTCCTCTCAATCCTTGAAGCCAAATATGGTGATACTATGTAGACAATTTTTGCCAACTCGGTGAGTTCCACTGTTGTGGTTGTTGATAATAGGGTGGAACTTGAGGCTGTAGATCCGGGTATGTAGGCTGATTCCTAGGCTGCCATGGCCTCCTAGGTGCATAAGAGGACTCCCTAGGATCCCCACTTCTATATATGGCTAATAAACCAGGAAATGATGGAAATTTTTCAGTTGAGTGGTCCTTTGTGCAGAAGCCAGAAACTAAAATGTTATCTAATGGGCATTCCCTTGAGGAATGCTTCCTCCTGCATCTTGGGCAAAATATGCTCATTGCTGCATTTTCCTTCTCCTGTTTCTTTTTAATATTTAGGGTGTCCAACTGGGAACCTATTGTTCTTAAGATATCTTTTTTGAAGTTTTCTAAAAGGTTCCCTATCTCTACTCTTGTGATACCACCTAAACTAACTGGTTTTAACTTTCTACTATAAGGATTCCAAACATTCTTCCTTGTTTTAGCTCTACTCCTCAAGTAATTTTTACACATTTCACAGATTTCAGAAAATGGTTTATGGGAGATTTCACCTGATACCATTAAGTTAAATATCTCTAGGTATTCCTATGAAATCTACTTAAGGAAAACAGTCCTAACTGCATCATATGGAAGCTCATGGTACTTCGATTTATGTGAGATGTAGGAAAACCGTTCCATATAATCCTCGAGTTTCTCATCTTCTAACTATTGAATTTTGAAGATATCATTACGAGAATCCTTGGACTTGCAGTAGTCTTGGTACTTCTTAAGAAATATATCTTTCATGGCTTCCCAAGACCTAATACTGGACTCTCCCAACCCCATGAACAATATTAGTGCAGATTCCTTGAGGCTGGTAGGAAAAAGTTTTAGTTTCTGGGCATCCTGTAAGTAATTGTAGCTCCTCCACAGGATGTTGAACTCAAATAAGAAGGTGTTGGCATGTTTTATAGACAGTGTATGCTTGTCATTGATGGCAAGTACAACAACGATGATGACTTGAGTACAAGAAGGATGTGCCAGGGGCACCATAAATATTTTGGGAAGACAATGCAGAGCTAGCTCGACAAGATTAGAGTATGCAACGATGGATCTCATTAAGATTTCCTGATGAATGTCAGATATGAGCCCATGGTCCGATCAACGTTGGATCTAGGAAAGTCTGCACTCTCTTTAACGAGCAAGGTGAAATGCGCAACCCCGAAAAATCCGAAACAGGCACCTCAACAAAGAATCCATTTTGGAATTTCGGATACTGACAGATAGAGATGTCACAGACTGTCGTCATCAGAAGTCCCAAAGTGACGAAATGCAAAATCCTGAAAACCCGAAAAAAAAAAAGGCGCATCACTCGGAATGTTGGATACCAGGATTTTGAATATCGGGAGATAGAGATGTCACAGACTCTCGTCATTAGGAATCCCGAAAACGCGAAATGCGAAATGGAGAAATGATCTAAGCCATTAGATCAGGGTGAGATCTAGGCCGTCAGATCCAGGAGGTGGATGTGAAAAAACACATCATCAAACCACGTCAGCTAAGGACACATGGCACAATCACGCAATGAAAAGTGTCAAGCTGATTCAACATTACAGGCACATGTAAGTCACGAATCAGAGTGCCACATGGTAGCTATTCGACACGTGTGAAATCAGTAGGTTTACATCACATTGGGATTTTGGTTACCAAGAGTTGGAGGAGTCAAGAGTAAAGACTCTTCATCTCAGGAGTCCCAAAATCGCGAAACCCGAAGTCGTGAAATGCCAATTCGTCGAAAAGCAAAACACTAAAATCCCGTCAACCGTCCATCTCAGTGGGTTATGTGAGCCGTCCAATCACCAAGGGTTGTGGACCATTGATCTGGCATAAAGAAGGCCTGTGAAGTGTCAAAATCATGACAAGATTTGGACCCTTGGGTCCATAGGACACGTGGTGAAAGATCGTCATTTCGCTGACTAGAGAGTCAAAGGAATAGGGTTCCCTAACCTCTCGA
>JASDQU011507124.1:0-22975 GCA_032191745.1 Picea mariana
ATACCTAAAATAAGCAAATAAGCATGCAAGTGAGGCCATGGGGGGCCTCCATAACTCCACAAGAACACCACTTCAAAGGAGACTCAAATGTAGAAGAAAAATCGAAGTATGAATCTTTATTTCAAAATCTCCATTACAAATCAACTCTAAGGTTACAACTCTTTCTAATTCTAGGATTACAAGCCTATAAATGAAGGAGGTAACACTCCTATTTATACAAGAGCTATGATAACAAACTCATAAATGTGATCCACTAATCTCTCTTTAGTTCCATACATCTGTCAACCATCTAGACACATAACCCTATCCTCCATGATATTCTCCATGATCTTCTCAATAATCTCCTCCATGATCTCCTCGAATTCGAATTTGAACATAGAGTGCCACATAAAGGTGCCTAGGAAGCTTCTTTTGTACCTACACATGTTAACAAACTCATTCTTATTGTTAGGTATAAGTATAAGCATATTATTTTCTAAAGTTTAACCACAACTCCACTTAAAAATGTTAAGAATTCATAAACTTTAGAAAAACATAGTTATAACCCAAATGAGGTAAATGTAATGATGTGGAGGTGGAATGAAGGTGAAATGGAAGTAATTGTGAAGGTTTTAGTGAATTAATGGAGTGAGAATAGGAACTATTTTGAGACCCTACACTTATGTAAAACTGAAACCACCTACCTCATGCATAGTTTCCTCCAATTCAAGCTTTTGTAAAAATGAAACTAGGTCCAAGCATAGTTTTGTTTAGTTTTAATCTTGTGTAAAAATAAAATCTATCCCAAGCATTGTTTTTTTTTTTTTAATCTTGCGTAAAAATGAAAACAATATCGAGCTTAGTCTTTGTTATTTCTCATGCTCGTAAATACCTAAGAATGTAACCGAGTAAACTTTTATCACTTTTTCAGACTCATAAAGGATATACAAAAAAGGAACCCCCTGGAGTTCCCTATAATCTCTTTTCAGACTCTCTAAACATGAAAATATTGTCGAGTGATCTTGTTCTTTTGACGCTCATTAAAGAATTTGAAGAAAACGTCTATTGAGCGGTACTTTATCTCTTTTTCGGTCACATCGGACTAATTTACAAGAAAGTAATACTCTAATAAACCATTATTAGAAGAATTTATGGAGTCCTGTTTAAGTTATTTTCAGACTCCATAAACATGAAAATTCCACTGAGTTTTCTTTATTTGGAATCATAAAACAAACATCGAAATTCCCATATCGGAATGAACCACTCCTTCTTAGGGTTCGTTAAAAATACTCTAAGGGACTCATCCAAAGGATGAGTTTACAGTTCAAGAATATGTTATCCTCCTCAAGCTTGTGTAAAAATAAAGAGGTACTCACCAGAAATGGTGGGGGGGGGGGGAATTGAGAAAGAAATGTATCTAAACCTATATTCTATGGAAGAGTCACTTTGGAACATGACACCTTTTCACTCGCTTTGTGTCTAGGTTGGAAAATCCACTTGTCTCTTGATCATACTCCTCTATAATATTACAAATTGGTCTGTGATCCCTATTGTTGAGTCAGTTTTTCCAATACAATTGTTGTGTCATCAATATGTTCAAAGAGAAGTTCAACTCGGAAAGCCTTATATTCCATCAGACATTTTTTCATTCCTTAAACCTTCTATTGTGTCATCTATCCCTTAGTCAGTCCTCAATCACTTGTTACTCTAATCTACTTCAAATATTTTTACTCGTTTCGTTTCATTGATGGGGGATACATTAAGGCCCTCCTGTGACGAGTCTTTTCCTGTCGACTCCAACTCATTATCTAGGAATTATAATTATAAACTAATTGGTACCTTGGAACTTACATGCCTTAATGGAAAGTTTCCTTGCTTTCGACAGTGGGTTTTTATCATTGACCCCTCATCGAAATATTTTGCCAAGTGTTTGACCTCATCTCATTGATTCACACCCGTTGGATTGTGTTAGTGTACCTTGGGATTCATTGACATTAATGGTGATTTCCCTCGCACTTGTTAACGATAGTCACTAATGACCGGTAATCAAGTCTCTTATACCATGTTCAACTTCAACACATGTATTTGCATGGTTAGATTCATACTATGGAGTGGTAGAGATGAAGACCCTGAATCTTTTCTGGCGTATTCAAGTTGTGTTGGAGTATATTCAGATTGTATTGTTGCATAGATACACAATGTATGTCTCATGGATATGTTCAAATTTCAATCTTTAACACATAGATCCATAATGTATTTTTGATGGCTATGTTTGGATTTCACTCATTTTGGCATGGATCCACAGTGTATGTTTGGTGGCCATGACCTTTCTTACTTGACATGGATCTTTGCATGTCGACATTTATGCTTTGAGTCATTTGTATTTTGAGTATTGGAATGCCTACCTCAGTGATGATATATTATTATATTGTATTTCCTTGTTTGTTGGTAGGTTTCCAACCTACGTGTTCCTTATTCCCAACACACACTCGACAAAGTATTTGGGCTATCACTCTTTTCTAACTTCATAGTTTGGGGGGATTAATTTTACAAATTATTTTCTTCACTCATATGACCATTAATGATGTACACCTATCCTTTGTCTTTAGAAGGATCAATTTTTTTAATCATTGAAGAAGAATGAAGATGAATTTTCCCAAAGAGATGAAATTATCTTTTCCTTTGTAAAAAACCTTGTAAAGAAGGATCATTGCACATTTATTAGTGTTAAGGGTGTGATGATCTAGGATCGACAGAGGTTGCACCACAGTGGCATGCGACATTTTCTCATTTTTCTCAGTGTTACAGGTGTGACGATCATTCATACAAAGAAAAAGAGAAGCTTCTCAACTCTTCTAGAATAGAAGTTTCAAGGTTGAGGTGGCCTCTGATCAGTTTGGATATGAGTCGCATCCCTGATCTCATGGTATTATCCTAACCTCCTCACCCTATAATTTTCATCTTATAAAAAGAGGGGAGTTAACATGGGGAAAGTTTTATTTTTTGGAGCTTAGCTTGTTTGGGTCAGCTTCGAGAATAGATTTTGAGAATGGATAATGAGTTAGTAGAATTTTGGATTGAGAATTATTAGTTGAAGGGCTTATGATAGGCTTAAGGTTTGTGTTGTCAAGATAGATTGTTAGTATCTTCAAACTTACAGTCTCAAATCATTGGAGCAGAAGTGTGTGGTAACTAAGGAATTGTTAGAAGGAACCTGACAACATCAAGGAATCTGGTTTTATGTTTCTTCCACATTCTTTAAATACAAATATACTTTTTCTTTCCTATATGAACATTATTTTTCTATATTGTATGATTCCTTGACCACATGCACAGTTTCATATCAAATAAAATATGTTATTCTTGTCTTCATTGGCTTGTGTTTCTTTGCAGATACTTCTCCATAAGCCTTACGACGAAGATGGGATCATATTGGCGAGGTCGGGTATACAACATTTAAAAGGTATGTTTTGAATCCTATTCCTATTTGGTAACTAAATAATAAGGAAATTTTAGTATGCTATCTTGTTTTTTTCTAGTTTCGGGGTGAAACTAGGGATATACGTTTGTGTCTGCACTTACCAATTTGTCCTATAAAAAAATTGGTGACCATTTTGGAGATTAGATAGTTTTTCTAGTAGTATTTATTCCTTGATTGTATGCTTGAGTTTCTTATTTTTGAGTCACTGGTAGATCTAGTATGACTCATTGACTGTTGAATTCATAAGAAAAGCTTTTTTTAATTTTTATTTTTTCATCTTTTAAGTGTTCAACGCACCCTGATTTGAGACATAATGCGACATCGTCGTACTATAATGTTATCTGGGCTGTGTCGATATAGTATATTCTCAGTTCTCTGGATTGTATCCTGCGACGATTGTGTGAAAAAACAATTTTTGATGGTTTTTCCCTGTTGGGATCTTAAATAAGTGTTTGGGGTGATTTTTTTTATTTGATTACAGTCTGCTTGAAAGATTTGAATTTGATTTTAGCCTTTTTTTTTTAGCGTGTTTTATTTTGAAGGATTTGGTCTCTTTCTTTGAGTGTCTTTCAGTTACGAAACATCTTTGTTCCCGTGACGTTGGATTTCATCACCAACTAGTGCATTCATTGTGAGGAGGTTTTGTTTGTTTTCTTGCTTCCTATATTTTTTACGTGTGTTGTTTGTTTTCCCTAGAAGAATCTAGGTTGGATTTTTGTTTAATGGCATCAGTTCTCGAAATGACCAACGAAGCAACCCCTGCTCTGGGGGAACCTTTTTTTTTTCCGTTTTACGGAAACATTGGTCCTCCTTACATCACTATTTTGACCTTTGAGGTCTCACAATTGGATTGTTGGTGTGGTTTTTTTTGCTCAAGTAATCCCAAATGCAACTAATTCTTCAGTTATAATCAATCCCCCCCAAAAGAATCAACTGCATGTTGATCCTTCGCCTTATTCACTAGTAAGATCTTCTTCACCTTCTTCAGTTGGAAGGTCTTCTTCCATTTCATCTTCTTCACCTCGTGAAATCTGTGCAGATAGTAACCCGGTGGATAAGAAGAAGAAGAAAAGGAATATTAAGAAGAAGAAAAATAGCCAATGGTCAAAACTTAAAACCATTTCCAGACATGTTGGAAAACAACCAGTTACTGATAATCATGTTGGGAGTGTTGATGATGCCAAGATCACCCAAACAACCTATAAGCCCAACTACCCTTGTAGGATTTGTAAGGGTATTCATCTTCTTAATTATTTCACTGGTCTATCCAAGGTTATAGAAGCATGGTCTACACACCCTCTCCATCCCATGTCATTATCCTCTGAACAACATGTTGATGACCTCCTGTCAACTAGTCAGGATACCATTGGGAAGAAGAAAAGTAGAGTCAAGTTCTTGTTTAGGTTATGTGGAGGGAGTCATCAAAATTACATTTTTCCTCGTATGGAAGAAGCCTCAAAATTACTAGAAGATATGACTATTTCACAGCCTCAACTTATGTCTGCTTACCATAGGATTACTCTCAACCCAACTGTAGTTGATGGAATGATCAATCTGGTCCCTTTGTCGCTTAGTCTGGTTGATCAGGTAGTCAATATGGTCACGTACTTAGTTGAACCAGCTGACAAAGTGATCAATTTGATCCCATCCTCAGTCGATGCCACTCTCCTGTTAGAGAGTGAATCCCAAGCGATCGATCTATTTCCATCCATAGACCCAATTATACCCTTGGAGAATGAAATCCAGGTGGCCAATATGATCCCATCATTGTTCGATCCTACTCTCCTTCTAGAGCGTAAGACTGATAATTCCCATGTTTTTCTTATTGATATAGAATATATCGTGCTAGGGGGTATTCCTCCTTCTCTCGTGGAACCCCCTCCAAGTAATGAAGTCATTCTTTTTTATTGCAGTGTGCTAACTGGACCACTTCTTCCCTCTCACATTCCTTTCAAGATTATAGTACAAGTTTGTTATCGGGACATTTCTTAGATGCTAATAGATGAAGGTGCATTCATTAGTATTTTGTCCTCTATTGCTTGGAAAGATTTGGGTTGTCCCCGATTTGTGTCGGTTACCTAGAATTTGTTATCTTTTAACAGAAGAACCAATCACCCTTTAGGGGTGCTTCCTTAGTTTCCCGTAACTTTGGGAGGGGAAATTGTCTTTATTGATGTTATGGTAGTCCAGGAACCCTTGGATTTTGATTTACTTCTCGGGAGAAATTATGTCTATGCCATGAAAAATATCGTTTCCACTCTTTTTCGTGTGATATCTTTCCCTCACGATGGAAGAATTATGACTATTGATCATGTTTATTTCATTGGCCCTGACTTGACCCTAAAATCAATGAACTCCCTAAACAGTTCTTATATGCAAACGGTATCGCCCTCGCCACAGGTCAATTATGTGGCCTTGTCTCCCATGCCTTTAGTTGTTGATGAAAATGATCCTCTCACTATAAGATCAATCTCTTATGAACTAGATCTAGTAGTTGACATGGTGATCTCTTCCATAGGGATATTAGAGCTTGATCTCCTTATCCCTGTCATGGCCTTCGACATGGTGTCCTTCCAGAGCATTTTTCTTCTATCCAATGAAGATCTCTTGGAATCCATGACCACATTTTTTCCCTTGACATGGTGTCCTTCCAGATCATTGTCCTCTTGGAAGCCATGATCAAGAAGAGAGATTTGAGCATGGTTTTCTGATTTCAGTATCATTAACAAATGAAACCATCTTTTGAGCATGGGTTTCGGATTTCAAGCTCATTCAAAAATGAAACCAACTTATGAAGATAGTTTTGCATCTCTGTGGAAACCTTGTTAAAAAATTAAACAAAGGTTACGATCATAGTTCATTTTTCTATGTCAAGCTCGTTAAAAAATGAAATAAAGGTCTAGGGATTAAACCTAGATTCTCGATCATAGTTTTTCTTCTCCTTGGCAAGCTTGTTAAAAAATGAAATATATATATCCAGTCTCTTTGATTGATTCAAGTACTTCGTTACATATAGTATTTGAAGCTTCATTTCATTCACCTATGTTGTTGAATGAAACGAAGCTTGGGGGGAAATGCTTACAGCATATGGACTCATGCTGAAGTTAAGATGTTAGCTTCTTAAGATGGGGGAAAAGTACCAACCATCCCTGGATAGTGTATTGGGAAGTCACAAAGATAGTTTTCTCTGGTTCAAGCTTATGTAAAATTGAAACCACCTACCTCAAACATAGTTTCCTCCAGTTCAAGATTTTGTAAAAATGAAATTAGGTCCAAGCATAGTTTTGTTTAGTTTTAATCTTGTGTAAAAATAAAATCTATCCCAAGAATAGTTTTGTTTTTTTTTAATCTTGTACAAAAATCAAAACAATCTCGAGCTTAGTCCTTGTTCTTTCTCATGCTCGTAAATACCTGAGAATGTAAGCGAGTAAACTTTTATCACTTTTTCAAACTCATAAAGGCTATACAAAAAAGGATCCCCGTGTATTTCCCTTTAAATTCTTTTTAGACTCTCTAAACATGAAAAGATTGTCGAGTGATCTTGTTCTTTTCACGCTCGTTAAAGAATTTGAAGAAAACGTATGTTGAGTGGTAGTTTATCTCTTTCTCGGTCTCATCGGACTACTTTACGAGAAATGAATACTCTAATAAATAATGATTGGAAGAATTTATGGAGTCCTCTTTAAGTTCTTTTCAGACTCCATAAACATGAAAATACAACTGAGTTTTATTTCTTTGGACTCGTAAAACAAACATCGAAAGTGCCATATGGGACCCAACCACTCCTTCCTAGGGTTAGTTAAAAATACTCTGAGGGACTCATCTAAATGATAAGATTACAGTTCAATAATATGTTATCCTCCTCAAGCTTGTGTAAAAATAAAGAGTTACTCACCAGAAATGGTGGGGGAAAAATTGGGAAAGAAATGTATCTAAACCTATATTCTATGGAAGAGTCACTTTTGAACATGACACCCTTTCACTCGCTTTGTTTCTAGGTTGGAAAATTTGGTTTTCTCTTGATCATAATCCTTTATAAGATTACAAATTGGTCTATGATCCCTATTGTTGAGTCAGTTTTTACAATACAATTGTTGTTTCATCAATATGTTCGAAGAGAAGTTGATGCAGGAGCATCTCAAGCGAGCCAGCGCGAAGGCAAAAGGCAGTTGGACAAGCACCAGCACAAATTTTGAAATTCCCTTGAAATTGTTGCGTCATCTTAAATAAGATAATTAAGAAGGAGTGTCTTTGTATAATGTAAAGAGACCTTGAGCAATTCCCTCTAGTCCTTATTATATAGAGTCATTTATAATAATAAATGTAAAGTAGATAGAATTCAATTCTAGATTAGACAGTTTTAGAGCACAAGAGGGAAACGAGATATAGACACCCTCATTGTGAAATTGTAAGATAGAAGGAGAGTGTATGAAGAAGATCATATAAGAGAAGTAGAGAGTTGTGTAGCAAACTCCATGTACAGAAGTTTTGAATTAATACAAAGAAAGTTGTGATTCAGACTCATGGTGTTCATATATTCTCTGTGTATGCACCTTCGTATGTTATGCTCATAAATGTTTTACTCTTTCTGTCATGCAATTGAATTTATGCTATGTATGAATGATTTCTTGTTGAATGTTTGAAATATAGGAGGAAAGGGTAATGGAATGAGTTTCAATTGTTTCTCTATCTGAGCCAGAGTTCCTGCAAGGAGTGCAGTTGAAGTATCTGCAAGAAGTGCATTGACAAAGGGCTCATATAGTTTAGCCTTTGTTCTCATTTACCAGAAGTGCAGTCAGACACAAGAGTTGTGCAAGGAGTGTGCAGGCCAATTGAAGTATCAGGGTTGTGAACCTGAGAGAAGAACTTAGAGACTGTTGTTGTAGGAGTGCGCAGAGTCGAAGGATTTCAACACTTAGAAGTGTTTGAAAGTGGTCGCAAGGAGTGCGTGAAATATTTTTCTGAAGGACGCAGAGTCGAGAGAGAGAGAGAGTTCAGAAGGAGTCGAAGCCTTCGAAGGGGTCGAAGGAAAGCGCAGTAACGTCGGACTGCAGGAGGTTCTTAGAGGGAAACAGATGGTCAGAATTCTCAGTGGAGAATTCACGAAGTCTCATGAGTCGTTAGATCTCATAAAAGAGAAAGGGAGTTACCGCAAGTATTCCTAAAGGTTCTAAGCTCAGGAGGAGTAGGACCGTAGATCCAAGCCACAAGGGTCGTTGGATTTACATGCAGATACTTGTATCACATTTTCGTGGGTGGAAGTCCCGTAAACCTTGCAACGAGAATCAAGATATTTCAAAATGTGAAATCCTAAAATCCATAGGATTGTGTGGGCCATGGAGGAGTCAGCGAGTGGATAGGTGGCACATTTTTTCAGAGATTCACAGAGTAAAGTCTTGAATTCATTGCATCAAGATTCACGATATTGCGAATTCCGAACTCCCGATTGAGGTGAAGTGGCGTCGAAGGTCAATTGTGTGAGTGTATCAAAAAGTTGGAGAATCGGGATTCAAGAATCGTGGAAAGCAAGTTACTCGACACCACGACCACTGAAATCATGATAGGGAAAATCCCGAAGAGAGAAGAAAAGGGTCAGCATTGACTGTTTCGGGTTTCGGGGATTCAAGAGACCAACGCTTGACCACCGGATCCGTGAAGGTGCGAAGTCCAATCTCCCAAGTACAAAGAGGGGATCCCATGATAATTTGTTGTGGGTGTAGATTTCCTGATAGGGAAATAGAAGAGCCAGTGCAGGGTTCTTCGAGCTAGTGGTAAAGGAAAGATCCTGTGTTGACATGGACCTTCCGACCTACGGGTTGTGGAGGGAGCGTGCGTCGGCGTCAAGTTTGGTATCAGAGCGCAGAAAGGTTCTTTGCTTTCTGTAGCAGAGAAATAAAAGAATTCACTATGCCGCCAAGGAGAAGGGATAGACATTCACCCGATCCACAAGAGGAGAGGGAAATGTCGCGAAGAAGAGGTAGGCAGATGACTGATCCAGCTATGGAGAGAGAGATGTGTGATCTACGAGCCAGACTCGAATACATGGAGACAGCACAAAGGCGTACAGTTAGTGTTGGGGATCTTAGTGATTCCGAAAGTGAGATTGAGGTTGAACATGAAGAAGAAGTTGTAGCTGAAGATGCAACAATTGAACGCTTGATCAGAGCTATTGCAAGAATGGGTGCAAGAGAAAAGATGGACATTCCAGTTTATGAGGGAAATATGGATGCAAAGGAGCTTCTAGACTGGATTAGAGCTCTGGATACTTATTTCGAATATGAAGACGTCGAAGAAGACAAGAAGTTCAAGCATGTTGTCACAAGGTTAAAGGGACATGCAGCATTGTGGTGGGATGAACTACAAGCTGACAAATGTTGTAAAGGAAAGCAGAAGATCAAAAACTGGGACAGAATGATCGCGAAGATGAAGGCGAAATTCATCCCCAGGGATTATCAAATTACTCTATTTAGGAAGATGCAGAACCTAAGACAGAAGCTGATGACAGTAAAAGAATACACTAAACAATTCTACAGGCGGAACATCAGGGCAGGTCATCGGGAGAGCGATGATGAGAAAGTTGCCAGATACATGAATGGCATGAGATATGACATCCAGGATGAGATGAGCATGGTAACCATCCAAATGGTGGAAGATTCTTATTAGATGGCTCTGAAGGCAGAAGAGAATATGAGCCAAAAGCAGGGTCAGAGAGGCCGAGGCAGAAGTCAGCCCAGGGGCAAATCAGTTGCCCAGGATGAATATCAAAAGCCCAAGGAGGACTCGAAGAAACCTCAGACTCTAACTGAGAGAGGTGGAACCTCATAGGGAGGGAAATATGTTGAACAGAGAGGACAACATACTGAGCAGAGAGGAGATTATGCTGATAACAATACTTTTCCTCATACTAGAGGTAGGGGAAGAGGAAGAGGTGGAGTAATAACATGCTTCACATGTGGAAAGAATAGGCACAAGTCTTACAAGTGTCTAGATAAAAAGAAAGAGGGTGGATAAACTCACATCGCCGAAGCACAGAGGTGGGATGTTGAGGCAGAAGACGCTGAAAGCGGAAGATCGTTGATGATGGGAAAAGCTCTTATGACACCAAAGAAGGAGGTGGAGAGTTCAATCCAAAGAACTAGACTTTTCCGGACTACTTGCAAGACCAAGGCCAGGGTATGCAAGGTCATTGTAGACAGTGGTAGCATGGATAATCTTATTTATATAGAGATGGTAGATAAACTAGAGCTAGAGACGATTGAACATCCAAGCTCGTACAGAATTTCATGGCTACAAAAAGGACATCAGGTAACTGTCACTAAATAGTGCTTAGTTGAATTTAGGATAGGGGGATATAATGATAAGATATTGTGTGATGTCATTCCTATGGATGTTTTTCATCTATTGTTGGGTAGACCATGGAAATATGATAGAAATGTGATTCATGATGGGAGAATGAACACATATACCCTAGAGAAGAATGGGAGGACTCACATGTTTCTTCCAATCAAGGATAAGGAGGTGAAAACGTAAGTAAGCAACACGATACTTCTCATGAGTGGGAAGGAACTTCTTACATAAGTCAAGAAGAAGGAGGATCCACAGTTCATTGTGGTCAAGAAACCAAATATTGTTTTGACCAACACAAGAGTGAATGATTTACCAGAAGAGATTCAGGAACTATTGGAAGAGTTCGTTGATATAGTAGTGGACGAATTGCCTCGTTCGTTGCCACTGATCAGAAGTGTGAGTCATCACATTGATCTCATACCAGGAGCCAGTTTTCCAAACAAAGTTGCGTACAGATTTACGCCGCAAGAGAATGAAGAGGTTAAAAGATAAGTCCAGGAGTTGTTGGACAAAGGTTTGGTCAGGGAAATCTTGAGTCCATGTGTTGTTCCAACAGTACTCAGTCCAAAGAAAGACGGAGGTTGGAGGATGTGTACTGATTCGAGGGTGATTAATAAGATAACCATCAGATACATATTTCCATTGCCGAGGATGGATGATCTGATGGATTTCTTGAGTGGAGCAAAGTATTTTTCAAAGATTGATTTGAAAAGCGGTTATCACCAGATTCGCATGAGAGAAGGTGATGAGTGGAAGACAGCATTCAAAACCAACAAAGGGTTTTATGAATGGCTTGTTATGCCATTTGGCTTAACAAATGCGCCAAGTACCTTCATGAGGTTGATGAACGAAGTCCTGAGGGAGTTCATTGAAAAAAATTTCATTGTGTATGTAGATGACATACTGGTTTACAGTAAAACGGTGGCAGAATGTTTGAAGCATTTGGCTACAGTGATGCAGAAACTACAGTAGGAGAAGCTATTAATAAACCTGAAGAAATCCTCATTCATGAAGACATAGCTCATTTACTTTGGATTTGTTATTTATGCAGATGATTTGAGGATGGATCCAGATAAGGTGGAGGTAATTAAGAATTGGCCATCACCGAAGAATATCTTTGAGGTGAGAAGTTTTCACGGATTGGCTAGTTTCTACCGAAAGTTCATCAGGAATTTCAGTGGAATTAGTGCAGCAATGATGGATATAGTGAAGAAAAGACACAAGTATTTTCACTGGACAGAAGAGGCTGAGAAAAGTTTTAATCTGTTGAAGAGGAAGATTACGGAACAACCAGTTTTGGTGTTGCCGGATTTCCGAAAGACATTTCAAGTGAAATGCGATGCAAGTGGATTTGCAATAGGGGCAATCTTGAGTCAAGAAGAGAGGCCGATAGCATATTTCAGCAAGAATTTGAATGAAGCGAAAGTGAAATAATCCACTTATGATAAGTATTTTTATGCTATCATACAGACATTAAAGAAATGGAGACATTACTTGATCCTGAAGGAATTTGTCTTGTATAGTGACAATCATGCACTGCAATTTGTGACTCAATAGGAAAATTTGAATCAGAGACATGTTAAATGGGTTGAATATATGTAGAATTTCACTTTTGTGACTAAGCATATTTCTAGTACTACTAACAAAGTGGTTGATGCTTTGAGCAAGAAGTGTTTGCTATTGCAGGAGTTCCGGGTCAAAATGTTTGGTTTTGATGATCTCAGGGACATGTACGCAAATGATCAATATTTTAAGGAGGCGTATGAAGCAACTGAGAATACAATTCTCAGAGATAGAGGCCAATGGGTAGAATACATGATCCAAGAAGGATTACTATTTAAGGGTAATCAACTGTGTATTCTGAAATGCTCTATGAGGGAGAATCTGCTAAAAGAGAAACACAGTGGAGGATTGGCAGGACACTTTGGTCACGACAAGACGTTCGCAAAGCTAAATGAGTCATATTTTTGGCCAGTAATGCGAGCATATGTTAAGAGATTCGTGGAAAGATGAAAAATTTTCCAGCAATCGAAGGGTAGGAGACAGAATGTGGGGTTTTATCAACCATTGTCCATACCTGAGAGGCCGTGGGATGAAATTAGCATGGATTTCATATTGGGTTTGCCAAGAACACAAAAAGGTTTTGATTCAATCTTTGTGGTGGTGGATAGGTTTTCTAAGATGGCACACCTCATTCCATGTCAGAAGACCAGTGACGCAACTCATATTGCGAATCTATTTTTCAAAGAGGTCATTCGACTTCATGGCTTACTAAGAAGCATAGTTTCGGATAGGGACACTAAGTTCATAGGGAACTTTTGGAGGACCTTATGGAAAAAGCTGGGAACTAACTTGTTGTTTAGTTCAGCTTATCATCCTCAGATAGATGGACAGACGGAAGTGGTAAACACAAGTCTGGGAGACTTACTGAGGAGCCTGGTGACAGAACACCACAGTCAGTGGGACAACATATTACCATAGGCAGACGTTTCTTATAACGATTCAGTTAATAGGAGCAGAGGGCAAAGTCCATTTCAGATTGTATATGGCATGCAGCCGAGAGGAATTTCTGAATTGAGGGATTCAGAACAGACTGCGACTAGGAGCACTAGTGCAGAAGATTTCACAGAGGCAATGAAGGAACTTCACAGCAAGGTGAAGGAGCAACTACAGAATTTGAGCCAGGAATATAAGCGCAGGGCAGATCATCACAACAGACAACTTCAGTTTGAGGTTGGTGACTTAATTCTGGCACATTTGAGAAAGGAAAGGTTCCCGAGAGTAACATATAATAAATTGAAGATGAAGAAAATCGGGCCATGTAGGGTCTTGAAAATTTTTGGGATGAATGCTTATGAGATTGAATTACCCGATGGGATCGGAATTTCTTCGATATTCAATATCTTAGATTTGTACCCATACAAATCTGAGGAAGCAGGAACAAATGATGAGCAACCAATGATTCAATGGAGAAAACAGATGCTAGTTGCAGATAAGCCACAGATGGAGCGCATACTGGATAAACGAATTGGTAAGAAGACCAAGAGGAAAGAATACATTGAATATTTGGTCAAATGGAAGGGCCATCCAGTTGAATATGTCAGCTGGGAGAGAAAAGAAGAGATACCGAAGCATGGACACATAGTGCGTGAGCTCATGGATAAGAGCCCATGAAATTTTTCAAGCCAGGGAGTATGATGCAGGAGCATCTTAAGCGAGCTAGCACGAAGGAAAAAGGCAGCTGGACAAGTGCCAGCGCAAATTTTGAAATTCCCTTGAAATTGATGCGCCATCTTAAATAAAATAATTAAGAAGGAGAACCTTTGTATAATGTAAACGAACCTTGAGCAATTCTCTCTCGTCCTTAGTAGATAGAGGCATTTATAATAATAAATGTAAAGTAGATAGAATTCAATTCTAGATTAGACAGTTTTAGAGCGCAAGAGGGAAACGGGATATAGACAACCTCACTGTGAAATTGTAAGATAGAAGGAGAGTGTATGAAGAAGATCATAGAAGAGAAGCAGAGAGTTGTGTGGCAGAGTCCATGTACATAAGTTCTGAATTAATACAAAGAAAGTTGTGATTCAGACTCATGGTGTTCATATATTCTCTGTGTATGCACCTTCAAATGTTATGCTCATAAATGTTTTACTCTTTCTGTCATGCAATTTCTTTTATGCTATGCATGAATGATTTCATGTTGAATGTTTGAAATTTGGGAGGAAAGGGTAATGGAATGAGTTTCAATTGTTTCTCTATCTGAGCCAGAGTTCCTGCAAGGAGTGCAGTTGAAGTGTCCGCAAGGAGTGCCTTGACAAAGGGCTCAGATAGTTTAGCCTTTGTTCTCATTTACCAGAAGTGCAGTCAGACACAGGAGCCATGCAAGGAGTGCGCAGGCCAAGTGAAGTCTCAAGGTTGTGAACTTGAGAGAAGAACTTAGAGCCTGCTGCTGCAAGAGTGTATAGAGTCGAAGGATTTCAACACTTGGAAGTGTTTGAAAGTGGTCGCAAGGAGTGCATGCAAGAGTTTTCTGAAGGACGCAGAGTTGAGAGAGAGAGAGAGTTCAAAAGGATTCGAATCCTTCGAAGGGGTCAAAGGAAAGCACAGTAACGTCGGAACGCAGGAGGTTCTTAGAGGGAAATGGACAGTTGGAATTCTCAGTGGAGAATTCACGAAGTCCCGTGAGTCATTATATCTCACGAAAGAGCAGGGGAGCTATCGCAAGTATTCCTAAAGGTTCTAAGCTCAGGAGGAGTACAACCATAGATCCAAGCCACAAGGGCCATTGGATTTACATGCAGATACTTTTATCGGGTTTTCATGGGTGGAAGTCCCGTAAACCTTGCAACGAGAATCGCAATATTCCGAAATGCGAAATCCCGAAATCCATAGGATTGTGTGGGCCACGGAGGAGTCAACGAGTGGACAAGTGGCACATTTTTTTGGAGATTCGTGGAGTAAAGTCCCAAATTCATTGCATCAATATTCGTGATATTACGAAGTCCAAAGTCCCGATTGAGGTGAAGTGGCGTCGAAGGTCAATTGCGTGAGTGTATTGAAAAATTGGAGAATTGGGATTCGGGAATCATGGGGAGCAAGTTACTTGACACCACAACCACCGAAATCGCGATAGGGAAAATCCTGAAGAGAGAAGAAAAGGGTCGGTGTTGACTATTTCGGGTTTCAGGGATTCGAGAGACCAACACTTGACCACCGGATCTGCGAAGGTGCGAAGTTCAATCTCCCAAGTACAAAGAGGGGAACCCGTGAGAATTTGTTGTGGGTGCTTATTTTCCAATAGGGAAATAGAAGAGCCAGTGCAGTGTTCTTCAGTCCAGTGGTAAAGGAAAGATCCTATGTTGGCGTGGACCTTCCGACCTACGGGTTGTGGAGGGAACGTGCGTCGGCGTCAGAAGTTCAACTTGGAAAGCCTTATATTACATCGGACATTTCTGCAGTCCTTAAACCTTCTATTGCATCAACTATACCTTAGTCAGTCTTGAATCACTTGTTACTCTGATCTACTTCAAATAATTTTACCTGTTTCGTGTCATTGATGGGGGATACATTAAGGCCCTCCTGTGATGAGTCTTTTCATGTCAACTCCAAGTGATTATCCAGTAATTATACTTAGAAACTAATTGGTACTGTGTAACTTACACGCCTTAATGGAAAGTTTCCTCTCCTTCGACAATGGGTTTTCATCATTGACCCCTCATCGAGAGATTTCGTCGAGTGTTTGACCTCAACTCATTGATTCACACCCGTTGAATTGTACTATTTTACCTTGGGATTCATTGACATTAATGGTTATTTCTCTCGAACTTGTTAACAATATTCACTAATGACTAGTAATCAATTCGTTTATACCATGTTCGACTCCAGCACATGTATTTGCATGGTTAGATTCATACTATAGAGTGGTAGAGGTGAAGACCCTGAATCGGTTTTTACGGATTCATGTTGCGTTGGAGTATATTCATATTTTACTATTGCATAGATCCACAGTGTATGTCTCATGGCTATGTTCAAATTTGAGTCTTTAACACATATATTCATAGTGTATTTTTGGTGGCTATGTTTAGCTTTCAGTAATTTTGGCATGGATCCACAGTGTATGTTTGGTGGCCATGAACTTTCTTACTTGAAATGGATCTTTGCATGTCGACATTTATTCTTTGATTCATTTGTATTTTGATTATTGGAATGCCTACCGCAATGACGATGTATTATTGTATTGTATTTCCTTCTTTGTGGGCAAGTTTCCAACCTACGTGTTCCTTGTCACCAACACACACTCGTCAAAGTATTTCACCCATCACTCTTTTCTAACTTCATACTTTGGGGGGATTTATTTTACACATTATTTTATTCACCCCTATGACCGTTAATGATGTAAACCTATCCTTTGTCTTTAGAAGGATCAATTTTCTTAATCCTTGAAGAAGAGTGAAGATGAATTTTCCCAGAGAGATGCAATTATATTTTCCTTTGTAAAAAACCTTGTAAAGAAGGATCGTCGCACCTTGCTTAGTGTTAAGGGTGTGATGATGTAGGATCTACTTAGGTTGCACCATAGTGGCATGTGACATTTTCATAGTTTTCTCAGTATTACAGGTGTGACGATCGTTCATACGAAGAAAAAGAGAAGCTTCTCGACTCTTATAGGATAGAAGTTTCAAGTTTGAGGTGGCCTCTAATCATTTTGGATTTGAGTCACATCCCTGATCTCATGGGATCATCCTAACCTCCTCACCCTATCCTTTTGAGATTATAAAAATGAGGGGAGTTATCATGGGGAAAATTGTATTTTTTGGAGCTTAGCTTTTTTGGGTCATCCTCGAGAATAGATTTTGAAAATGGCTAATGATTTAGTAGAATTTTGGCTTGAGAATTATCATCTGAAGGGCTTATGATAGGCTTCTAATTTATGTTGTCAAGATAGATTGTTAGTATCTTCAAACTTACAGTCTCAGAAATTGTTTGAGTAGAAGTGTGTGGGAAGCAAGGAACTATTGGAAGGAACCTCACAACATCAAGGCATTTGGTTGTATCTTTCTTCCACATTATTTAAATACATATATACTTTTTTATTTCCTATATGAACGTTAGTTGACCATATTGTATGATTCCTTGATCACGTACATAGTTTCATATATAATAGAATATGTTATTCTTGTCTTCATTGGCCTTTGTTTCTTTGCAGATACTTCTCCATAAACCTTATGACGAAGATGGGATCACATTAGTGAGGTTAGGTCTACAAAATTTAAAAGGTATGTTTTGGATCCTATTCCTATTTGGTAACTAAAATCTAAGGAAATCTTAGTATACTATCTTGTTTTGTTCTAGTTTCGGGGTGAAACTAGGGAGATTAGTTTTTGTTTGCACTTATCGATTTGTCCTATAACATTCATAGAAAGGAAATCCTCTTTTACATTCTCCAATCAATATTTTTTCACTATATACTTGTGTTTATATCAACAAAATCGGTAACTTGATAATCCTTTTCTAGACGCCACTCGAGATCGAGCCTATTTTCTACAACTATAATCATTGTATAAATCACACACCCTTCAAGCACAACTTTTAGGAAAAGGAGGAATTTAAACTTGGGCTGAGTTTCCCCTGTATTGCTTAGATTGATGCCTTATGGTACGGGATGACTACTGTTCAACCAAACTCTTGCTGGATCTTTCACTATATACTTGATAATTCATAACTGATACCAAGGGTTCCATATTTATTCATGCCCTTAAAGATTTACTTTTTAATAAGTACCAAAGATGTCATGTTTATTCATTCCCTTGAAGAGTTAACTTTCAATAAGTACCAAAGGTGTCATGTTTTCCATTCCCTTAAAGCATCCAACTTTCTTGGTGGGGGTAATGGTGCAACTATTGAGTCCCCATTAAATAAATATTTATTTCCCTTATTGAGAGACTAATGGTCACTTAGAAGAAAGGTTATCACCTTATTTCATACCTCTCATCCAAACATTTTGAGTGACAAAATATGCTTCCCACCCAGATGGTAGTGTGAAACCTCTAAGTAAAAGAGTCCCTAGATTTTTAACCTAGGTCATGGAAAATGAGTGTTATTAGGTGGAAACATGAATTTTGTTCCTCCTGTATTGACAATACCCCATACATTTTTGTACAATATTGTTACCCATGTGTGGAATGATTGAAAAACATATTCCACGTATTGCACACACAACAATTGATGCATACAATAACTCCATAATAAAAATTAAAGAATAGCATTAACGATATACCAATATAGGGTACCTTGACTCAATTTGGAGTCCATAATAATGTTGATGCAATCCCACATCAATATGTACCAATGGTTTCCTATCACACTAGGAAATTCCTTAGTATCATTTGCAAATCAATATATCAAACATTTTTATTTTAATGTGGCATAACCACATGAATTGACAATGCCAGTTACAACATATTATTCCACATATAATTCATCCATATCAGCATATAAATATTTAAATGAACCCATTAAAAATTGTACTTTAAAATCAATCAAATAATTAAAATTTTGGTTTGCATCATCAAAGTACAAGTCAATAAACTAGGTCATTTATAAACAAATTCCCTCAAATAATAATATCCACTCTGTCAAACAAGCAGGAAAAACTGGAGCACCACATGCACTCCCTCTTCAGTAAACTTCATGCCAAAGTTATAAAATTACTAGTTGCATTCTCCTAGTTAGTGAAACTAAGACTATAATTATCACACTAAACAATTACCAGATATACCAAGTGATCTCAAATTTTTCGAGTGCACTAGCTTAAAATGTGGATGGGTTTAGTCACCAATTCCTCCTCATCCAACATCTACAAATGACTCAAATAAATCACATACAAATGATATTAAATATAATGGCGTAACATAAATACATGAAATCCATCATGCATATGATCTAATGACGATAAGAAATTGGTCCCTTTCTTTCAATAATTTCAAATGGTCCCACATATAATGAAAAAACATTATCTCCTTAATCAAAATTAATTGATATGTTTTTTTGTCTCCGTAGGATTAAACCACACTCTAATATCTAATTGTGAGTAATAAATACTACACTAGTTAATTTCAAAAGAAAGAGAGGAGAGAGTAAAATAGAATCAATCTCCACACATAAGAGACTAAGAAACCAACTTGAATCACCTTGTATTAATCCTTAATCATGAGCACAATATATAGAACTCTCGACAAGATGAGTAATGCACACTAGGTTGGGGTTTCCATGTGCATGCTCAAGTTAAAAAAACAATCACTCCCACTAGCAGTTCAGTTAACTAAACTCAAAAGTTTCTAATAATAGGAGAAGGTCAAAAATAAGGTGTGAACTCAAATGGGAACTCTCCATTAAGTCAACATGTGTTCCACACTAGAAAAATTCTCCTAGAATAAGACTACATCCAAAAAATTAAACTGATGTCTTAATTGAGAGAGAATTTCATAAATATGGAAGGTCACTAAAAATAACAAACATGTTAACTCCAAGAATAAGATGGGTAATGTGTAATTCCTTAGGATAATAATATTCTCACTTAAGTGTTGATCCAAATTATTTTTGAAACGAAATGAAAGAAGAGATATTACAATGAAATACTCATGAATATTTCTAGAAACAGAGAAATACAACACTAATTGATTTCTATTAATGAAAGAATCGTAAAGAGACTTTAAAAATACAGAGTGCAAAACTTGCTAGAAAGGTGACATATTTACCTATGAGAAGAGATGTGACAACTACACTAATTTACAATAATATCCTTACAATGAGGATCTAAAGGAATTTTTATGATAACATGAATTCCAAAACCCTAGACATCCAAAAACCTAACCCTAGGAGATGAAACACAAAAAGTCATGTGAGCCTCATTGGGGTAAGTTAGTACATTAACTTCCCAGGGTTGTAACATTTTCATACATTCTTCATTTTAGGTGAGTGATAGCTCGTTGGAAAGGTATTCCATCAAACTATGAATCTGTCTATAGTTTAGAGCCCCAAAGTGGCCATATAAATACAAAAATATGTAGTGACATGAAAACTTTCAAAATAATCTAATTGGAATAGGTGGGTGGCCACCAATATCCACCTATATGTTGTGTAGGGCTTCAATACATCCCCGTAAGTTGATAACCCATAATCAAAAAGAAATGTCCCCATTACAAAGAGATGTGTTGAACTAAAAACTGTCCATATGAGCAAATTGGAATATGGAAAAGGTGGGTGGCCACCAATATCCACCTGCATCAATCCTCCCCCTTTAGGAAGCAATGCTCTCCATTGCATTGAGTTCCTAGGGAAGAGGGGAAAGCGTCTTATGAATATGAATCTTGGTGAGTTGTGTACCTTGTTGGATAATTTTCACTGCTTGGTCTATGGAAGGTTTTCATGAACTTTTTGTTGGTGGGATTGAACCTATTCCACCAACTTGGTGTCTCTGGGTTTTACAGGAAATTGTGTAGGAACCATTTTAGGTGAATAAACAATATCTTCTTTCTCTTATACATTATTTTTTTTCTGGATAGAAGGTGTTGAGGATGCAGTGGTTGTAGTGGTATTATGTACATCCTTTGAATAGACTGTGAAGAGGATGAATTTTGTAGTATGAAATATTACCTTCTGGCACTGTTGTGGTGGAACAATAGTCAAAAATACCGCTGGTATCCTATAGAACTAACCTCCTAGAGTAATAAATACACTACCACTATTACATATGACCAAATTTGCCATGATTTTTCGTTGTTATTGCCACTCATATCGGTCGCACTTTCCAAGAATACAAAGACTATTTTTCGTGGAACTTTTTTCATCGCTATATCAAAGAACCAATTATTCATGGAAAAAATGATGAAATAATCCCTTCACGTGCCATCATACTCAAGATAGGTTTACCTTAAAAGGTGTGGCAATAGTGATGAAACTTCGTTGCAATAGGGAGGAAAAACTGTGCCAAAGTAAAAAAGTTACCAACAAATTACGACATAGATGCCATACGTGTGACGCAAAAGTGTGGAAATTTGTGACGAAAAAGCATGGCAATAGCGACGAAAAATTTTGGCAGAGAAAAAATTTAAGATGCATATGCTATATGTGCGACGCAAAACCATGGAAAAGTGCGACAAACTTTCATCGATATTTCCACACTTACTAAAACATAATCATTACCTTGCAATGAACTTACATCAATATTGCCATGCTTACAAAAACCTAATCATTACCTTTTGACAAACTTCCATCGATATTGCCATGCCTCCTATAGGTTTTTAAAAAAAAAACCGACACGAGAAGTTGGATGTTGGGATTCGTGAGATCTTCTAAAACAATGGATTCAACCATGGGAGTGGATGGGGGACATAACTAGAATTAGGGTAATAGGGATCTATTGAATTAAGTGGATCATATCCTACCATGATTTTGTAATTATTATGAAGTGGGGTATATTGAAAGAAATTACTTATATCCTCACCATCCTTGATGTGGGTACTACCAAAAGACAAGACATAATACACATGATTGTGTACAATTGATTAATAAATGGGAGGAACAATACATGATATATAGTAGTGATAATATGGTGAATTGTGAGCTTTATATCCGTGGTGAAAATATAGTAGGTTGTGCCTACATTGGGATCAATATAGCCACCTAGTTTGGAGCCAATTCTAGCACAAACATGAGAGATGCAAATCAAGGACCCATATATCAAGCTTTATAGTGAGCACCACGGTTTGATGTACTATGAAATAAAGGTTACTTTAAATATGTAATTAAGGTGATGCAGGAAGTTATTCATGCTAGAAACATAGTTACTATAAATGAAAGAAATATAAAACCTTCCATAATTTGGCCACTAAGCCAATGCATGATTCTACTAGTATATATAGTGGAAGATGAAGTCAAATAATTTTTGAAAAGTTTTCTATAGATAATAGACAATGATAAATCCAAAAAAAAGTTAAGGTAGGTCTTGGGCCAATTTTTGAGTCACTAATAGAGGCACAAGATAGGCCCTTAAACCATGTCCAGTGAACAAGGTATGGAAAATGGTTTATCTTAAATGCATTGATTCAATGATATGAAGTGTGAGAAGTTATGCTCAACTTCGGGTTGGATGTTAACATCCTAATGAAGTAATCATGGGAACTCATGGGATGACCAAATTGGGTCCACTTGTCGATCTAGTGGTAGATAGTGAACGAATCACACATTTTCCCCATTGTCAAATTGGCGAGATGGGATTTTACTCGATTGTGTGAATATTTATGCTTACTTTGAGTTCATTGGCATAGTAGATGACAAATATCCATACCTAGTATTGTAATGGATTGATTGGGAATTTGATAATGATGTCATTTTATAAGAAGGGTTATCGGATGGTATATCCATTGGATCTAAAGTAGGGAAATGCATATGTTAAATAGATAGAAGAAGTATTGGATGACTAGGATAGTTGGAAGACTACATTAATCTCACCATAGGATAGTTGGAGGACTACATTAATCCAAATGCTAGTGGAAAGTTGAGCTAGAGAATAGTATTCTCCTATGTAATTTATTCCAAAGTGTCCATTACTTTTGGGCTGCCTAGGGAGTATGATAATTAATTGACAGAAATATGCACACTACC
>JASDQU011507125.1:8036-22819 GCA_032191745.1 Picea mariana
TGTTGGTTGTCACACTTTTCATTATGTTCTCACTCCAATCATTCTTTCACCCACTTGTATTTCCTCATTCGTGTTTGGCTTGGGAAGGGAAAATGAATTGTTGGAGAGGAGCCATGGTTTTGTTGGCTTTAAAGACTGTTGGTGTATTTCAGCCATGAATTAAGGCATGCATATATAAGATTCTTTGGCATGTGTTCAATTTTTCTCACAACTATGAATCCTGAGAGTCCTAGTAGGGATATTATTGACTAGATGCACTGGAGCTCTGGAAGAAGATGGACAACCTGAGGGACTGCGCGGCAGAGAAGGGGGTCCATTCTCTTGGGTTGTGTAGGTTGGGTAGAAGAGAGTTGGTGTACTTTGGATTATTGTGGGTATTGAGAAGAATGTGAGAGCTTGAGTGATGACTGGCTTGGGAAGCCGAGTGGCACTTTGGAACCATCCTTGTGGATTCATAGCCCTGGCTTGGGGGTGACACTGTTGTTGAGACTTGAAAGAATAGTGTCTACGGTTGGGTGGAACGTCCTTGGTCTGCAACCATTTGGCAATTTGTTTTATGAAAGATAAGTGATTTATGTCATGGTTTTATTTACATGTGTATTTATTCTGTTGTGTATTTATTTATCTATGAAATTCATATATATAATATGAAATCTTCTTGGTTATTGCTGTGTATGACATATGTCTCATTTACTTATGTTGTAGCATGAATCTTGATCTATGCATGTGAATATGTCATGCATATCTATTAATTAAAAGTTAGATCAGAAGTTGAAATAAGTCCATAAGTGGGCTTGAAGTAGTGTAGTCTGGCTTAGGGGTGGCTAGGTACGTTACAGAATGGTAACCATATTAAATTCATTTAAATGATCTGCAACAGACCCACCTTCTGACATATTCATATTAAATAATATCTTCATTAGAAATACCTTATTGGATGTTGAGGGTTTTTCATACACTTTAGCCAATGCATCCATCATCTCTTTTGTTGTCTTTTCTTTTGAAATATCGAAAGCCACTGACGCTGCCAGGCTCAGTCATATCGTTCCTAGAGCCTTTCTGTCAAGAATATCCCATTCTTCGTCCTTCATGGCCGTCAACTTCTTTTCTATTCCACCCAATGGTAGGAACAGATCCTTCTGATATAAATAATCTTCCATCTGCATCTTCCATAACTGGTATTTTTGGCCATTAAATTTCTTGACCCTAAACTTTCCATCTTCTACCATTGCTCCCACTCGAACCAAGAACCCTCTTTTCCTGCAAGTTACCTTTCACTATGATACCAATTGTTAGAAAAACAAGATCGCAGAGCAATAAATTAAAACAAATGTGGAAATAAAACACAGAAGATACACAATACAATAGAGACATGTATATACATGGTTCACCCAGTGTGGGATACATCCACCAGAGAAATTTCCAGGTCCTTACTTTATTATTATCTAGCAAATGAAGGGATACAACCTACAACACATGCGTTGTAACTTCCTCTTCTTTCTCTCATAATATCCACTCTCAGAATACAATATTCAGAATCATACATAGCCGTAATACATTTCCCTCATAAAAGAGGGTTTCCTTCTAGGGAAAAAAACCCTAACATAACTTATACCATCAGATTTGAGACCTTATAATGAACGGTCCAGATTTATAATGAAATTACAATATACATTTACAAGGTAATTTTTTCTTCAGGGGCCTACTTGCCCCCGGACCCCCTAGCCGGGGGATGGACTCTACAGGGGGGGTAACCCGCCCCTGCACTCCCCTGCGTGGAGGAGTGTACATTATTTCAGGGTGTAAAGTCTTCATGGGGTATAAACACGGCTAAAACCAAATACTTATGAATCAGGAATATAATCAAGCTCCACAACCAAAAGGTGGCCACCTACCTATTCTAACTGGCTCCTCTTGACAATTTTTAGTTCAACACTTTCCTTTGTACTTCTTTGTAATTGTGGGTTCTACACTTTTGGGGTTGTTTGAAGCCCTACAAATCTTCAATGTGGAGACTAGTGGCCACCCACCTAATCCAACTAGCTTATTTTGGAAGTTTTCATGTCAGCACATCTTTCTATACTTCCAGGGCGGTTTTGGGGCCCTAAATAGTGTTTTTTTGGCTTGCCACAGTCAAATTGTAGACAAATTCACAATTTGATGACATAATATGTATTTCTCGAGAAGACCTTTCTAACATGCTATCACACACCTAAAATGGAGGTCGTATGCAAAATTTACGACCCCGAAAAGTTGAGGTACCAATTTACCCATCGAGCCCACATAACTTTTGGCGTTTCATCTCCTAGGCTTAGGTTTTTGGATGTATAGGGTTTTTTCATTCATGAGTAATGTTAAAAGGGCCTTTGGATCCTCATTGTAATCTTTCTGCTCAGACGGATGCATGTAGCAGCCACATCTCTTCTCATAGATAGCTACCACCATTCGATCAAGTTGTTTTCAGTTCAACAATTTTACAGTTTTAGCCTATTTTATTTATTCAATATAAGTTATTGTTCACTCTATATATGTTGTTGTTCTTTGTATCTATGTTTTATTGTATTCAGTATGTTATTCATTTCGTTCCTCTCATAAATCTGGATCATTGAACTAAGGCACCATACTCAGTTGTGTTATTGGTACATTCAAATTCAATCTTGCATGATAAAAAAATGTTCTTACCATTTGGATAAACGAAAATACACCCATGGCTATGTCTATGCTTGAATTTTTAGCTTCACCCTTTGATGTAGATATTGTATAACACTAATTTGGGTTGTTGTAATTTTATGTTATTGTCTTATTTTCTTGCAATAGTAACTGTGACCTCTGTGTTAATGAAATTTTAGATACACATGTTGTAAAATGTATAAGATATGAAGTACAAGAATTGGTTCCTAGAATGGGAAACTCAAATGAATATTGTTCATTGGGAGCCTCCAAATCAGTGACTATGTGTTTTAAGTACTTTTCTCGGTCAATTCTTATCTTGTTAGGATGCACATTCCAAGGAAACCATGGGTGAGACTAGTCATAAGTGAAATACCTTTGGAGTTTGTGTGACCAGTCACGACTAAGTAACATCCCATATGCTTTTGAGATGTCCAAAACTACAATATCAATATCTTGATAGATATTAGGGTTGAAAGCAATCCTAATCATGATATATTTTAATTACTCAATTACTTTCACCTCTAATATTTCCAGTTGTATGATATGTGTTGATATTTTAGTAAGGGTTGCATTTAACTTTTTGCAAACAAAGTAGGGAATAACATTTAATGATGCCCCTGAATCAACTAGATAATTGTGTAGATTCCTATCAAAGATTTCAAAATTCAACGGGAAAGGGGGAATGGATGGCTTGGATTTCTTATCTATTTACGTTGCATTTAATGTTGACTTCTGGGCTTCCCCTAAATTTGTCCTCTTTATATTTTGATTTGGATTGACTGATTGATTTTCTTCATCCTTTAATGCTTTGAGTAAGAGAGTTTTCTATTGAGGGATCCTGCAAATATCCATAACAAAAATATTGGATTTCATCTTCTTTATGTCGTCTACTACATTATACTCCAAATGTTCCAATTCCTAATTTACAATTTTGGGAACAAAGTTGAGCACCCGACCAGGTTTTGTTAAGGGGGGTGAGGTCCAAGTCTTCTTAGAAGCTTGAGATATTACCATATGGGTTTGAGAGACAGGTCATCTGCTCTTTGTTTGAACAACCACAGTTTCATTAACCAAATCCTTTTCTTTGGTAAAGTTTACCCTAGACATCATATGATTTATGTCCCATATTACCATAGCTTCCTCCTCCTATTGTTCATTGTATTCTTCCTCTATAGTGTAAGATGGTGATCCATTGGTTTGATCCATTAAAGAACGTTCATCTAAGAAATGGTTTTCAATCAGACTCATGGCATTTATCCATTGAGGGAAATTCTTCTTAGAGTGATTTTCTTGATGATAACTATAGAAAAAGTCTGAGGCTACGCATACTAAATCAATATTTAAATTAGCAAGGGGAGGTTCTATGGCCTTGAAAGGAAGAGGTCTTTTGAAAAACGTGTTGTACAGTCTTTGGTTAGATATACCTTCCCCTACACTTCTTTTCATGTCGGCTATCTCATTAGAAAGCTTCTTAATCATTATTTGTAGACTTCCCATGTCATTGCTATCCTTTTCATTGCTTTGTTCAACTTTATTTCCTTGTGGTTGTGTCAACAAAATTCCCCTTTTGGGATGTTGTGTCTCCTTTTTTCCTAAGATCATTCTTTTTCTTCTTTAATTTCAAGCATTTTTGAAATCACATCCTTGTTGAGAAAGTCTCAAGAAGTCATAACCATCTCCAAATTTTGAATCTAATCATCAACCATCATCTTTGACCCTCAAAACTAACTATCTTTTCCCCTCCATTCTCCTTTATAGAATTTCAAACTACAACCATTTGTTGCATGCCCATAAGAGTGACACCTTGACGACCTAAATGAAATTTTTATGTGGTATAGGATTTGAGTATATCACCATCTTCCAATCTTGATATCAATCTCCTTTGGAAGCCCCTCTCTTAACTCAAGGTTGACTAGTATTATAACTACTTGTTCTTGATGGGGACCTCAAAACACTATTATCCATGTCAACATAGGACCCCAGACTATCTTCAATTTCTTTGAAATTTTTACTAGATCACAACTCGAAAAGAACTCCCAAAAGTTTCACCCATATGGATTGGGTTAATTGTGATTCTATGTACATGTCAAAACATAAATACCACTTCCTAACCATAATAATCGAGGACAGTAAAACCATATTTTCCTTAATTTAAATCATCCTTGCATCTTTACAATTATTAAAAGTAAAACCTAGCTACTCCCTAACGATGAAGTGGAATAGAGGATTATATCCTAAAATATGCCCCCAAAACCTTACTATGCAAAGGACAACTAACTATTATAAGACCTTCCTACCGAGTAATCTTCTAGTTAAGAATTTCCCTTCCTTTTCAAGGACCTATTCTATAAGGCTATCTTCACCTAAAACAAGATTTACTCCCTTCTAACTTAATTTGACTACTTTCTTCCTTTTTCTAGTTATAAAGGCCTTTCAGAACATTGATATATGAACAAAGTTGTTTTACCCTAGAAGTTCACTATTCACCAAACCTTGACCTACAAACCCCCGATCCATTCTTAAGTTTGCATCCCTTCTATGGCAACAAAATTTCTTCAAATTATTTGTAACCTTTGTTAATTGGGCTTCTAGAAACCTTAAATGTATATTTTTAGTGCCATAAGCAACAAGGGAACCTCTCATAAAACATATTGGAAATGGAATGAGTAATGACTTCCCCTTTAGTATTGACGCACTTTTTCTTTCCAACCTCGGTATGAGATTAATCTCCTTAGTGTTCTCATTAACATTGGTACTCACTTACCAATTTTGTTTGTTAGAAGTAAACCCTTCACAAAACTCCATGACAATTTTGTCCTAAAGTTTCATTCAAATATTGAATCTCCATAGGTCATTCATTCCTTAAAGTCTTGGAGTCATTAATAAGGAAAACCCCATTTCACAATAATACTTAAAATTTTCTAAATATGATTTTTAACGCTTCAACATTACAATAATAAACCTGATATAATAATTTTGCAAACTTAGTTCAGCAACATTAATACTCTAGTAAATAAATAAATAAAAACAAAATGCATTACAATAATAAACCTGATATAATAATTTTGCAAACTTAATTCAGCAACATTAATACTCTAGTAAATAAATAAATAAAAACTAAAATAAATACAAAATATATGTAGTATAAATAAATACAAAATATAGTAAAAACTAATTCCAACAACCACACTTTATTTAACCATGTTTAAACAACAAATGCATCTAAAAGAATCTAACATGAGTACATTTTTCATTGTTCCTTTACACTCATAGGACCATGGGATATAACCATGAGCCCGAGGAATTTTCAACAAGTTTCAAATCTGATTAAATTCCTTCGTGGATGATAAAAAATTAACACACAAATAAATCTGCACCTCGACCTTCTATATCTGGCCATCACAACCGGGCCTCCTCATGGGAAAATCAGGCTCCAGTTCGCTGTAAAAAACAAATAGAAGATTCCTCGAAACCCGAACAGACCTAGATAAGCTCCTTGCAGCCCTTTCGACTGTGAAGGGCCGCCTTAGACGGACCATGTACTGCCATGTGGAACGCTCCATCGTCTCCTGTGAAAAACTGAACCATTACAGCCTGTGAGTGGCTGCCAGGAGCCAACAACCTCTCTCTATGTGCAGATAAAATCCAACCCTGTGATAGATTTTTCCTTTACACTGCACACAGTTTTCCATGGTTCTGGTAATTAGTTGCTCTTTCAGAAATAATTGTTTTGGTGAGAGGCTTATGCATTTTTGAAAGCAAGGTCTTCTGGCTTTCTGATAACATCTTAAAGAGGTTTTCTAATAGGCCCTCAATCTATTTGGAACTTTGAAATGATAACTTATTTTAAATGTTAATCTTTTCGATAGACTATGTAAATTTGGACAAAATTATTATTTTTTATTGTTTAAATTACATTTCTAAATGTATAAATGGATTCGGCTTGCTGAAAAACTCTTAAAACACTTGGATAATACAAATTTAGCCACTCAAATTTGCAAATCAACCATTCCTCACTTCCACAGATTTCGAACAAAATCAAACAAAAATTATTACCCCAAAAACCGTTTAGAATACTGCAATTTTATACATTTATCAGGTTTCTGACAGAAAACTTATCACTTTAATATTTTGAACAGGATTTCGCGATATGTATAATACTCATGCATCCTTCAAAGCGCGCCTTGAAGTTCTGATAGATCCTCCCTTTAATATTTTGAACAGGATTTCACAAGATGCATAATACTCCTTATGCATCCTTCAAAGCGCTCTTCTGATAGACCCCATATCTATTTGGAACTTTGAAATGATAAATTCCAACTCAATTTTATCATTTACCAGGTTTCTAGTAGAAAACAGAATTTCCCAGAATACATAATACTCGCCTTTGTTCTTCAATAAAAAAGTGGAGACATTTTTCCAACCTGCAGTTTTCAGATCTTATGGGCTTCTCTGCCCTGAGTCGGAAAGTTCCAACACTCATGCTCACAAATTCATGTCTCTCACACCACTTGTAATTTCATGGCTCCCATACAACATGTCGGCTTGATGATGCCCAATTACATGCATGAGCAAGGGTACAGAACTCATGTGTTTGATAGGTAGATTTTGTAAATAATTAAAGTAAATAAAGTTTTGGTGATATGATTTCTGCAAGACAAGATTGGAAACAGCTTGGGGTGATTAGTTATCACCTTAATGGATTGCCCATCAAAGGTTTAGATTGTCCGTAGCAGTTCCAGGCCACTGTTTAGTGGAGAAAGGAAAAGAAGCAGATGAAAAAATGCTGTTCGATTGAGAAGTCTGATGAGGGGATGCTCTCGAACTTGCAGCATAAGCCGCTGCATAGAAGGCCGGCATCGGTTCTTTCCATTTTCCTGGACCTGAGACTTCATCACCATTGGTGGATATTAATGCTCCATCGCTTGCTCCTGACTGAGATTGAGAACTGCCATGGCTGATAATGGATGTTATAGCATTTGCAAGGGCAGCTGTGAAGTTGGGATCAGATGTAATAGCAGCAGTTGCAGCACCGACTGTATCAGCTAAAGAATGCTGTGATCCTGATGAATTATTGCACTTTGCAGCTGCCTCTGCCATGATGGTCTGAATCAAAGTCTGGGTTGAAGATCTTGATAACACTCCTTGAATCGCTCTTGAAGGATCAATAAGAGGTGATCGTTGCTGGAACTGTTGGCTCGCGAGATCATTATACTTTGTACCAAGAAGTGAAGGCTTGTTGTATGCATGAGGCTGATTGTAGTAGACATTATTATTCCAAACATTCGACCCTGGCGTCGGTGTTAAGGAATGATCGGAACCCATTGTTGAACTGTTATGAGAAAGCAAGCTCGACCCGGCCGATGGATATCGGAATTGAGAGGGGAAGCTGGTGGCCAATGGTGATCCTGCTGATCCAGCAGCGCCCAATCGTAGGTTTGATTGGGAATTAGGATTATTTGTAAGGTCCAACGTGATCGAGGGAAAAGAATTCATTGAGGTGGTAATGTTAGAATTGGATCCAAGGAAATGACCCATTCTGTTATTGCCGGCCCCAAGGAAGTATGAGTTGGCATTCATGGCTTCTAGGCTGGAGGTTGAACCAGACAGAAGCATGCAAGCTGCTGCAGAAGTAGTGGAAGCCATGGCAGTTGCAGCAACAGTAAGAGGATGATTGTGCGCCCCTTCGTATGTTGTGATCAATATAGACATGTCTTCATGACATCTTTGTACCTGCATATACACAAGATTTAAGGAAAACTATCAATCACAACGTTATACAGAGATCGTTTTATACAACTTTTTAAACGACGAGGATGGTATAAATTGAGTAGCTAGATTGCAGGGAGAATAAAAATATTGTAATCTTGTAAACGGTAACATGTTACAGAAATCATACTGACCTGCTTCCGGACCGGACATCCTGGTGAAACTGTGCAGCGATAGTATGCTCTCGGGCAGGGATTTCCTTTGGCTATCTTTTGACCATACTTCCTCCATTGACAACCATCGATCATCTGAAAGGTGAATTATAACACAATGCTATCAAAATCTTATCAGAAAGATATTGAATCATCCATCATAAATTACGAGATAGTATCGATATTATGAGCAAGATTTTGGTTTTTAGATTTTGTTTTTGGGAAAGTAGTTGTTTCGTTATTCAATTGAATTGAATCAAAGGTAACTTTCCAATACATATTGATAGGCTCGAAGTAATTACACCATACTTTTATTCATTATGAGTTTAATATGTCATTTATGGGTATTGAATTTTGGCTCTAAGCCATTATAACATATTCATATTCATTATGAATTTAACATGTTATTTATGGGAATTGAACTTTTATGAAAAAATAACAATCATTCCTCACAACTATCCAAACTAAAACCAATTAACATTTTGATTCTTAAATTGATATGTTGTAGTTAATAATAGATATTTTTCTAATTCCATCTCCACAGAGATTTTTGTTCAAAGTCTCCTAATACAATACTAAAAATGCCATTCACCCATGTACAAACATCAACTACCCAAGATTTTTTACCAAAAATACCATCCAAGTTCCAAGTTTAGTTGAATTATATTTGCACATGTTTAGTTTACAGAGATGGATTACATATCACCATCAACTCAATCATAGTAGACGCATTAATTAGGAGAATCAGAATCTTACTGTGGGTGCTTCACATCTAGCCCGGACAGATACTCTGGCTTTTCTCGTCAGTGTTGCAGCTTCTGAGTTCTTGGCTGTGTCATGTGAGATCTTCATTGTTTTGTTTGGTGGCCAAGACCCACCTTCTTGCTGATACATATTTTCATCATGAAGCTGAGAACTGTTTTCAGGGCCAAGACATGCCTGACGTTCGGCATTTGACAAATCCTTGGAGTCTGTCTTCACTAAACCGACATCTGATTTAAGCTGAGTACTACTTCTTGCCGAAAGGTTCCCTTCATCAGAGTCTCGGCTTGTTTCCTCGTCTTTGAAATCTAAAGATAAGTTTAAGTCATTGAGATGATCTACTGACCCACCATCAATACTGCTTGACCTCACATTTCTTCCTTGGTTTTCTGTAAGCTGCAATTTTACACTTTCTGCGGGCTTCGTGGTTTCTTCTTTACTGCCTGTAGATGATGGGTTTGTGCATAGAGAAAGAGCAAGTAGTTGAGATTCATCTTGACGCCGTTGCAAATTCTGAAACAGTGAAACAACAATTGTTATCAACTGAAACAAAAAATTTGTTATCTGGTGCACATGCTAGTCATTCGGATCGTGTATAATCATTATCTTAAGCTATTGAATGTGTTTGATTCTTGGTTGCAAATGCTTTGCTATATTTCTCGGTATTTGTCAAAGCTCACCTGCTCTCTCAGTTGCGCTTTGTCTTCCCGTTGCTGCTGCGTAACACTGAACAGATGCATCTGAAGATTATGATAGTTATTCATTACCCGAGACAAATCCATTTTCAAATTCTCGTTTTCTTCTTTGAGTAGGCCCATGTTTATTTGTAAAGCTTCAATCTGTTCACAATGATCGAATGAATAAGTCATTCATACAATCTAAATATCACACAGATGAAATTGGGGGTATCGAATTACACAGTAAACGATTCACTAGTACCTCTAGCTGAGATTTGTGATGTTAATGGGGAACGATCGATTAGATTCGGATCTAAGCAGTCAAGTAACAATTCATATCAAATAATATAAAACTCAAAGAGAATTTGAGAATTTATGTTTGCTTTGGAAGAAAGGAGAATGTGAGAATCAGATCGACGTTCTTTTGCAATGTCTTGGATAGCAGCAAGTAAATTAGAAACACTCAATACAGAAGGAAGATTTCAATATTATATATGGTTTGCAATTTTACCCTCTGAAGAAGAAGATAATTGTATCAGAGATGATTTACAACTTCAAAGCATTAGTGTTATTACAGATACACACAGTTTAAGAAGACAATTGTATCAGAGATGTTTTAGAACTTCAAAACATGAGTATTATTACAGATAAACACAGTTCAAGAAGATAATTGTATCAGAGATGTCTTAGAACTTCAAAACATTAGTATTATTAGAGATAGACACCGTTCTAAAAGTAAATTCTGCTGAATATTTTGCATACCCATAGATCCTACTAGTCCCCACCTAAACAAAAATTATTCTCTCTTTTAAGAGTGCTGAATTTGTAACTCAGATTCTCTTCCCTTGACTCTTCTAGGGTTTTGTCCTAATGGGTCATGCTATATTTGGATGAAGATCTTCACTGCAACCCAAAGACTGTGTACACCTCATGAACACTTGATATCAAAGATTATTGTGCTTAAAACACCATCTTCTAATAGCTGCAATTAGAAAAGGGGAAAATAACGAGATATGAATCATACCTTCGTTTGTCCATTGATCTGAGAAGTTATGGGCGTAGAAACCCTTAAAGAAGCTGGTTTATCATAAAACTGATTATCATTAGTCTCTGTAGAAGTCTCCGCAGCCTCAGATTGCTCTAAATTATACACCAAGGGCGATATAATCTTCCCCTTGAAATCAAACACTGAGTCTTCATCCCCCTCTCCATTTTCTTCTTCCAGCTTGACAGACAGATCAATCTCTATAACTCTATCCAATCTGCCTTCCATGGCCATTTTTTTTCCCGGATTGGGATTAGTGTTAATGAACTCCTGTCCGGGGGTCTTTTTCTGCTCAGTAATATGACTCACATCGGAGCCTGATCGATCTCCTTCAACAGCCATAATCAAAACAAACCAGAGACTTTGGCTTTATAAGATCGAAGCGAGGAGAATCTATCAGAGCGAGCAGATTCTCTTTGAAAAGCTCGAAAACAAATCAGAAGGCGGCTAGACTCGCCTCGCTTGGAGCGCTCGGAGAGACAGACTCATGCTTTTCTCGGTCTCGACTGAATCGAATTGAACAAACCCAAATCCAGCTGCACCCATTCACACAACAAATGTCAACGATTCGTCAAGGAAAAAGAAGAGAAACATGAGCGCCGCCGCAGGCACCGTGAAGTATATAAGATTTAACAACTGCTCAAAGGTCAATCTCGCCTTTTCCAAATTTGTATCGTTTTGGTAGAGACGTGCCAAAACGTGACCTCTTATAGCATTTGCACCAAATTTGGCAAGTTGTTTATAAAAAATTGTCCGTCCGTCATTGTCCATGGATTTAATAGTCTTTCCAAAAGTATGAGTCTGAATTAATCAACCCAATTTCATACGAAGCAAATTAAATATGAAACTAGATGCATTATGCGCTTTAAATAAATGAAGTATTGTTGGACGGTTCTGTTATACGCAAATCTAGCCCCACAAGATAAAATAACCATCCAAACCATCAAGAGAAGCTAGGTTGTTTCATTCAAACCATAAAATAACCATCCAAACCTTAAAAAAAAAAATCAATGCATCAAGAGAAGCTAGGTTGTTTCATAGTTTTGCCATTGGTAAATTTTAACAAATAAGTAACTAAATCATCTCTTACTCTTCAATTTAGGAGTCAAGAAGGATTTTCCTAAAATAAGGAAAAAAGTTTCATTGTACCTATTTTTAAAAGTGGTGACAAAAACATTCCCTCTAAGTATATGATCATTATGATTAGCACATAATTATTTTGGAAAAGAGGATTAGCCTATAGCTAGAAAGCCAAAGAAAAAGAGCTAAAAGCCAAGCCAGATTTATGAGATATCATTCAAGTGAGCACCATCTTGTTAAACTTAGGATCATTGTCCAGGAGTGTCCCAATAATAAAACCAATCTCCTATGTTATTTGGTTGACTTTAGAAAATCTTTTGACATAGTTCCCAAGACAAACCTTTGGTATAGGTTGGAAGAAATAAAAGTGCTTCTTCTGGAGTAAGGTTGTATAAGAATGTTATTGCCAAATTTAACTACCATATTGGACTCAAGCAAGGGTGTCCCTTGTCCCCTACCCTTTTTGGTATATACATTGCCAAGTTAGAAGATTGTTTGGAAGAAGCAGGTTCTGTCAGTGCAACTCTCACTAGTATAGTCATGATTCTTCCTCTTTACACTTGATGATATTTTTCTTAAGGTGAGGAGTCCCCACGATCTTGGCAAGCAATAGAGAAAGAATGTCCCCTACCCTTTTTGGCATATACATTGACAAGTTAGAAGATTGTTTGGAAGAAGCAAGTTTTGTCAGTCCAACTTTCACTAGTATAGTCATCATTCTTCTTCTTTACACTTGATGATATTTTTCTTAAGGTGAGGATTCCCCATGATCTTGGCAAGAAACTAAGAAAGAATGTCCCCTGCCCATTTTGGCATATACATTGACAAGTTAGAAGATTTTTTGGAAGAAGCAGGTTGTGTCAGTCCAACTCTCACTAGTATAGTCATCATTCTTCTTCTTAACACTTGATGATATTGTTCTTAAGGTGAGGAGTCCACACGATCTTGGAAAGCAACTGAGAAAAAATGTCCCCTACCCTTTTTGGCATATACATTGACAAGTTAGAAGATTATTTGGAAGAAACAGTTGTGTCAGTCCAACTCTCACTAGTATAGTCATCATTCTTCTTCTTTACACTTATGATATTGTTCTTAAGGTGAGGAGTCCCCACGATCTTGGCAAGCAACTGAGAAAGAATGTCCCCTACCCTTTTTGGCATATACATTGACAAGTTAGAAGATTGTTTAGAAGAAGTAGGTTGTGTCAGTCCAATTCTCACTAGTATAGTCATCATTCTTCTTCTTTACAATTGATGATATTGTTATTAAGGTGAGGAGTCCCCACGATCTTGGCAAGAAACTGAGAAAGAATCCTAAAGGATTTATGATCCAATATGGGTATGCCTCTTAATATGGGAAAACCAAAAGTCATGATAATTAAATCTAGTAAAATCAAGTACTAGAATTTTGTATATGACAACAAAAAACATTTGTATATTGACAACAAAAAACATTTGTATATTGACAACAACAAATTGGAGGAAATGTCTTCATACAAATATATCAGAATCCATATTCACCATTAGCTCAACTAGAATTATAGCACTAAGAAAAGGGTAAATGGAGGGTGAAAACCTTATTATGGGCTTGAAAACAATTGTAATTCAATAGATATTTGGATATGTGATAAGAAAAAAATCCTATTTGAGACTCTAGTTACTCTTGTTATTCTATATGGATGTGAAGTTTGGGGATGTAGTTTCTCTAGAGAGTCATGGAGAAAGGTAGAGCACATCCAAAAGGATTTTATAGCCTATTATCTCAAGATTAAAGGAATCCACTCTATCCTACCCTCCTCGTGGAAGCAAGCCTTTCCCCCATTGAGAGCACACTAATGAGCAAAGACCTATTGTATAAGAACAAGTTAAACAACATGGAATACAAGAGGATTCCGAAAATTGCTTCAAACTCTAGCCAAAACCACCTCAGACTCAAGCGGAGATGGCATATGGATGTCTGGTCTTGAAAATTAATATTGCTAAAATAAGAAAAAAAAATAAGAACAAATTCTCATGAGCTCCATAGTGAAACTAGAAGTTGGTCAATTTCCAAAAAGTTGTGGAATGAAAGAGTTTTATGTTTTGACAAATGTAAAGAAAAAAAAATCATTGCTAAAATAAGAACAAATTCACATGAGCTCCAAAATGAAACTCACATTGGTCAATTCTCAAAACCTTATGGGATGAAAGAGTCTCTCATCTTTGTGACACTAGAAGGATTGAAGATGAAAAACACATTTTCTTATAATGTCCAACATATATACCCAGATTAGATCTCAATTTCAAAAGATTTGTCACACTAACCACATTCCTAACCTTTTAAGTCAACAACAAAACTATGGTGATCTTGGAACTCTTCTCTTAATGCTTTTCCATCATAGAAATAAAATTTTAAAGAATTCCAAGATATCCCTTACCTTCTTAAGCTCCAACAAACCAATTCAATTTCAATGAATATTAATCATCACCATCATTATTAATTTTTTTAAAAAATATTAATATATAAAAAATATCTAATATAACTTGTATAATATTAATTTATTATGTGAAAAGAAATTAAATAAATTTTATAAATTAATAATAAACATATTATATATTTTATAATTCAATAATAAACTAATTATAT
>JASDQU011507126.1:0-13157 GCA_032191745.1 Picea mariana
GAAGTAGTCTCTAAAACTTAGTACTTTGTCTTGAGTCTTGAGTCTTGACTCTTTATTATGGCTTATTCTATAAACAATGAAGTTATGAAGTTATGAACTTAAGAACATCATATGACAATTTACCTTTGAAGTTAATGATTGATGTTATGATGCTTTAATGATTGATGTTATGGAAAAGCTCGCCACAGTCGCCCAGGTTGCGGGATAAAGAGCCCGATTCGGTTTTTGTGTTATCATTGTGTTTTTTTTGTGTGGAGCAGCAAGGGAAGAAGTTTTTGTCGATGCCGAGTTTTTCCACTAGGGCTGCCATATCCTGATTCAATCCAATCCCCCCAAAAGCTTCAAAAGATGAGCTTGACTGTTTCTTCTTTCTGATAAATAATGCAAAGTCCATTTGACCAACTTGTTGCATGGATTCTACATTTAACTGCCAGGCGGCAAGCCAACACAGAACACAAAATTTGTTTTCCACTCTGATTAGGCGATTTCCTAGACTTTTTGTAAATGTTTTGTCTACCTAAAAGTTGCAATGCTCAAAATCACAGTCTATTGCCCTGTTTGTTCATGTATTGGAAAAAGGGAAAAGTTTCTATTTTGCTTCTATAATGTTAGGTTTATGCTTTAGACCTTAGTCAAATGCCAAATACTATCTAGAAGAGGACTGGTTACAACATCAGTGCTTATGGATGACTTAGCATAGTTTTAGTGAGTATCGGGAGGTTGATTTATATATGTAATCATTGATGTCATTTTGTATTGGTTTCAGACTTTCAGTAATGACTTTGATGTATCGGTTTTTGTTTGGCATCCACTATATAATATATATCGGTTCTTTCTCCATATTTATGTGCCTATCTGTTTATATGATGTTGTTGTTGCTTTATATATTGAAAAATGTTTGAAATTTTGAAAAAAAATGAATAATTATGTATTTTTTAATGTTTGTAGAGTTTTTTCGAGGCGATGTTTTCAGGACCCTTGCCGAGTTTTTCCACTAGGCTATTTATTAATAGATATGACTGATTTTGAGTTGGTGGTGAGCAGATTTACCTAGATCTACGTGTTTTTCGACTGGTTGAGGGCAGATCTCAATGTTATTGGACTATTGGTGAGCAAATTTTCCTAGATTTGCATGTTTTTGTTTGTGACAGTTTATTTTCAGATTTATTATAAATCTGCAGGTTTTTCATCATATTACTCTGTTCTTGGATTATTTTTAACTTTCACCTATGGCATCTTTATCCAACATCATGTTGGAAGGTAGTCAGAGGTTCACAGGCAAGAACTACAACAAATGGAAGCAGTGGATGCTGATCATTTTTTAGTACAGGTGGATGGAAGATACTGTCCTTGGTAAAGTTACCCAGCCTACAGTTGCGGGTAGAGACCGGGATAAGTATGGTGAAAAAGATAGAGACACTGTGATGCTTGTTACCTCTCCTCTAAGTAGGGGTATTGACATGCATTTTTCATGAGGATGACATGACATTGTTGAGTTGGCAGACAAATTCTGATTTTTGGGCAGTTTTCATGTTTTTCAAGGCATATCACATCTCCCAAGGCAATGGTCACTCCTCCTGGAGCATTTTTGCGCTTGTTGTGCAGACATGGACCTGTCCTTGGCATGCCATGTGGAAGAAGCTTGAGCATGCTCTCCATTTGTCTTTTATGAGCTAATTGTCCTTTGTTCAAAGGGCTGATCCACACATGAGAGTACTATGACAGATATGGGGGTGTATTTGTAGCATGTAATATCTTGGAAGGATTCACTTGAGTGACGACATTAAATAAATGATGTGGCAATCACTTAAATAAACTTGTGATGATTTGGACATTAATTTGTTAGACTAACTTTGAAGGCCAACCCCATGTATTTGGACGTCAATGTGGCTGTTGGAGGTTTTTGTGGCTGATTTGTTACATGAAAAGTCATTCACACACAACATGGAGATCCCTTGACCTAGGGTATGGCCATGGCCACTCTTTTGAGACCTTATTTGGAGGTTATGGGACATTATGCCATGTTTTTATGATGCTGTTTTGGAGGAGCCGCCCCATTTAAAGGGTTTTATGTCACTATTATGAGGACGTTTTTGACCATTGGAGGCCCATTCAACCACCCTGGAGGATTTCTAGGAGGGCAGTTTTGTTTTTTGAGAGGTTCATGGACCATCTACACTTGTTGGAGAGCCTTTGGAGACTGTTGCTGTCCTTCTACACACCTACAAGCGTGGAGAAGTCTCCAACCCACTTTGTGTGTCCTTGGGGGCACAATGCCTAAGTCCAAACCCACTGTCACCTCGACTTGGACTTCTTCCGTCTAGGCTCACTCCCAGAGAAGCCAATGGGGGTAGACCCTACTTACTATGTAAGTTGATTAATATGATCTAGGAGTTAAATTTAATTATTAAGTTATGGGGGGCCTAACCTATATGACAAGCAGTAATGCAATGCAAAGCTTCAATGACAAGCAAAACCTTTCACTTAAGACTAGTGCCTAAAGGTTGGGTGAAATGGAGTCAATGAAAACTATACAACAAGTATACAATTAGATGAACTAATCACAATGAAATAAAGGATATAATCTACACTTTAAACAATTATGAAATGAAATATAAAATGAAATATGTTAAGAACAAATATACAATGGACCTAACAACTTAGATAATTGCACAACTATACAAAAGAACTAAAGAGTAATTAGATCCAATATACAATGAAGCATAAGATTATCCACAAGAAAGAAAGTAACTTAAAATAACTTTGAAGCAATTGAGAGATGCGCAAATTTGAAAGTAAAATGCCCAAATAGAGATAGTGCGCAACCTTAGAGATATGTAACTTGAAAGTAGATGCGTCCAACTTAGTAAAGTAATTCGACTTGCAAAGTGGATGAGTGCTTTGAAAAGTAAATTGCATGAAAGTAAACTTACACAACTTGTATTAAGATGATTCAAACTGAAAAGTAAAGGTTGTATAGGTAGATTTTTAGAAGAGTTTTCAGCCTTAGTTTAATTAGGTGAGGATGCAAGCCTAGACTATGTGTCTACCCCTAAACTCTTACCGCTTTGACCAAAAGGACTGATGGGTGCTCAAGAAGAATGACAAGCAAGGTCCTTCCCTAGCTCCACGGGTCAATCCGGATTCTAGAATGCTTGGGTGCTCAAGCAGGGAGGACACTGAGTGCCGTGAAGCTGTCCCCGACTTCCACCCCCTGTAGCTTCCACAAGTCACCCTTTTTGATGGTGAAAGTTGTATCAGTTTGGGTGCCTAGTTAAATTAGATATGATTACTTCCAACTTAAAAGTTACAAAATGTGATTACTTCCCAATCTAAAAGATATTAACAAATTAAGCCTTACGATATTGCATGGATTGGCTAGGCCAAATTATTTTGCAAGGTGTAGGCAAAATAAATCAAAGCAAAGTAAAATGACTTGAAGGTAAAAAGATTGCACCTAGCCACACAACCTTGCCTTAAGGACAAGTGGGGCAAAAGAATGAAAGCAAAAACAGAAAATTAATCTATCCTAGCCTTATGATTTTGCATGGATTGGCTAGGCCAAATCACTTTGCAAGGTGTAGGCAAATTAATTATTAACAAAACAAAAAATTTCTTTTTAGAGTGGAAGGCAAGCCCAAGAGACTCTCTTGGGATGCTTACAATGCTTGGAAGAGATGAGAGAAGAAACGGGTTTTGAAACCCCTACTTGGGAGGCTCTTTTGGAGTTTTTTGAGACCCAAAATGGGCAGCACCTCCCCTTGTTCTGGTGAGAACCTGCAAAAAACAACAAGCTAATGCTTGCTGGAAATGCTGCAAAAGTGCTTGAAAATATTCAGAAATTCCTGTTAGTATAAAACATAAATTTTATATAAAAAATCTGCACAGTAAATGTATATTTTTATGCTATTTTCAAAACATAAAATGCCTCAAATCAGTAGAGAAAGATGAAGGAAAAAAACATAAATTTTTGGAGGCTTATGTTGGCTCAACAAGTAAATTTCTAGATCTGAAATCTACTTGTTTGAGCACCTTGGTGACTTGCATATGGTGCAAACTTGCTACAAACCAGCCAAGAGGTGAGTAGATCCAATAAACAAGAAAAATAATTTACTAGTTCTATTAAAACTGCCTCACTAAAACAAATAGAAATACTTCTACTTATTCTACCTAGCAAAATACTTTGCTATGGATCTCTTGATTTAGGCAAGTCAACAAGCAAAAATACTAGAAACAAAGCAATATCACCTCAATAATATTTCGTATAACATCAAGAAGACTCCCAATGCCAAGATGGTGTTCTTTCAAAGCTTCCTTTATTCATAAAAATTCTGCATGCAAATACTTGCAGCAAAACTAGAAGAAATGGGAAAGAGAGAGAGAGAGAGGAGTGGGAGAGATTTGAGCATAGTGGAGTTGCTCTGAGAAAAGATGAGAAATGAGGAGGGGTAGGCATTCTTTTATACTTGGGAGAGAAGAGAGACCCTTCTTGGATGAGTTACAAGTCGCACATCCAAGAGAGATAGAGAAATTCAAGGAAGAGTCACTTCTAGGGTTTTGGTACTGAGTTAGGGTTTGAGGGGTGACATGGGAAGGGGAAAAACACCTTTTTGACTTGTCAAACATTAAGTTAGACTCAAGGGGAGAGAAATTAGGGTTTTAGGCACTTTTTTCACTTTAATTTTTTATTTTCCCTAAGTTCGAGAGTAATGGGGGAACACCTTTTACTAGGGAGACATGACTTTAGGTTGTTGGCTTAGCATGGGGGGGTGTTTTAAGTGGAAACTTGCTTTTCCAACTTAGGAAAAAGGTTAGGAAACCTTTCCCACTCTCTCTCATGTCTTATTTCCCTTTTTACAATTTTTGGCATTTTTACTTAGCCAAATTAAAGCAATTAATTTGCTGACTATAGACTGACTTGAACTCCTCATGGACAAAGACCTAGCAAAACTTGTCCAAATGAGTTGAAACTTTGTCCAAGGGTGTAGGGGTCTCTTGCCATTTGTTTTGAGTACTCACACCCCTATCAAAATCCCCTAGGACCAAATTTTTACATTTTTACATCAAATTTAATTAAAATTACCATTAAATGGGTAATTTTAATAAATTAAAAAAAACTATTAAAACTCGACGGAATTCCGCAAAACTCTAGAAGATGCCTAGCATGATCATTTACAATATTCCTAGACCCTAGCCACCCATTGGGCTTGATCATTAGAACGCCTTTCACCACTTTGGAGGATTATTGCGAGTGAAAAACTCAAGGGTAATTAAAAATTACCCGAGGATAAAAAACACTCGATGAAAGGACTTCCCTAATGATAAAGTCCTAGGTAACTAACTAAAATATGATTCATGCTGACTCATTACATTATTATCCCACGCAAGGGAGTGGACATTCCGATTACAAAAAGACGTGCCGGGGGCAAAAATTATCTTGTAGACCCAGAAGTCCTCAAAAAAAGTTGTACCCCAAGGTACACAACTTTATGGTACATGGAGTTGATCCCTAGTCGAAATAGGTGGCCAACATCTGGGTCCACATGGGGACGTGTGTTCGATCTTTTTGAAGGAGAGCATACGAGAACTTCAGAATCTACAAAACCGAAAAATGCTCACCAATATCCAACATAAATACATGTACAAAAGCAATAAAATAAATAAATGAAATGCTATAAACAAATCACATAAATGAAATTACTATTGACAACAATTACACAAGTAAAATAATTATACAATGAAACATATACATGAAATAATACAAAACTGAAAGAATCGAGGAAAAGGGTTAGAAATATGTTATAAAGGGTGCCCCTTTGGACACCAAGTGGCCAACATTTGAAAAAAGGCTTGAGGATCCGCCATCCGAATGGCTAAGATGGAATGAATTAGGACCAACCATGCAATGGATGGAATGAAACCCCAGATGTATGAACATCCCTGTCCGGGATGACTCGTTGAAGATCCCTTTCCAAGTTTTATCAACTTGGATTTTTTCTTGAGAATAGACCACACAAGAAACATGCATCTTCTTTTATTCCAACACACTTTGAAGTTTAACAAACCTTGTGAAATTTTGGTAAATTTCTGCATATGACTGTCACGGTGGAAGGCCAACCACTGTTCGTAATGATATGGAATTTGTAAAGTGAAGTTGCCTCCCTTTTTCCAATTATCTTGTATTGAATCCTTTGATGGTTGAGAGGCTGGAAGTGGAACTTTCAAGGACATTGCTTCATTGTTTTCGTTAGGGTTTTCGAAGATCTTTTCCGAAGAGATGGGTTCTTCGGGAGGCGGGTGGGGATTTGAATTATCTAGATATTCAACAACTTCAAACTCAAATTCCTTTATCTCCTCTAGATCAATCATGGGCTCATCTATGGACTCATCCGGAGTTTCCATATGAACTTCCCTTTCTTGTTCACTGTGAAGCTCAAGTTCTATAAGACCTGAATATTCAATACAAGCTTCTTCCTCTGCAAGGCGAGCCTCCATAGCATTCAATTGTTTCTCCATGGCCTCAAACTGTTTCTCCATGGCCAACTGTATGGCCTCAAATTGTCTTGCATGGGCCAACTGCATGGCCTCAATGATTTCTTTAAGTTCCTCAATGGAATCTGTTGAAGTATCTATCTTAGTATCTGAATTGATTGTTTCTATATCTGGAAGTTCCTTATCCTTCCATTTTTCCATAAAAGCATCAACCAATTCATTATAAGTTTCAATTTRATCATTCCCCCACCTTTCTAAAAACGCATGCATCAAATCCTGTATGGTCTTGAACTCATTATCATTCGAATCATGAAGCCAATCATAAGCTTCTTCCTCACAAAGAGTCAAGACAAACAATTTCCTTAGAACATCTTCATGAATAGGTGGATCATACTACTCATCAATACACTGCCCAAAGGCTCTGATCGGTATTGCTTGAGGACAAGCAATTTCGGGAAGGGAGGACTGTAATTCCCCTTTCCAAATAGGATCTCTAGAGAGGAGGCTTAATGGTCTAAACAACCCCGCTAAACTATAGCCAGGGCCATGTAGGGGTAAACAAGGTTACTAGAGGTTACTTTAGCCGAGGGTGTTATAATTCGAAAGTGACATTGAGCTAAAAGTGACTAAAAGCACTTTCAAGTCAAAGTGAGCTAAAAATAGAATAGATAAGCTAACAATAGGTCAACCACGAATTAGGGTTTCAGAAAGCTATAAAGAAAGGGTAAAGCAACCTAATTTGACATTATGCAGATTTTGACTTGTCATTGAGGAGAGGCGCATCTCAGGAGAGATAGCTCAGTGGATTCCAGGAGGAATACACCCAGTGGTTGATTTCAGTGTTGAGAGACACACCTTAGTCATCAGGGAGATCACACAGATCTTCCATCAGTCTTCAGCAGCAGTTACACAGGTTGCAGCAGCAAGGGCATACTTATTCAGGGTGAGGGCAGAGATTCTGAGGAAGTTTAGTGAGTCAACTTGTCCCATCCAGGGAGAATCCAGGGATTCCCTTCCGACCCAGTTGAGAGGAAGGCAAGGCACATCTATTGCCCGATTTCTCATCAGATTCTGACGAAGAAATCATCTGGGGCGCATTTTCCAGCTGTTGAGGTTGGGGCAGTTGGGGAGGACACATTTTGAGTTCCCGAGTGATCATCAGATCAGATCTAGGGAAATCCTTCCGACCCATTTCCCAGTAGCCTAGGGCTCTCAGTTTGAGACCCTTATCAGTCGATTCCATCGGGGGAATCATTAGGGCGCAGTTTCCAGCAACAGAGGGGTGCATTTCCGTAGGGGTATCCATTCGGGGTCCAAACATATCAGCAGAGGGCCAATTGTCAGCAGATCAGTCACCAGGACTGAGAGGGAGAGCAGGACGCATTGATTGGGGCGGTTTTCAGGAAGATCCAAGGGGTTTAGCCACCAGGGCGAACTTTCCAGTCTTGCAGCATTTGCCATATGAGTTGCCATATCTCGCAGCAGATCTTACATCTCATCCACTGATCCCGCAACCTTCTTCTAGTATCGGGTATTATTGTATTAGTTTTCTTATTGTCTTCCGGCTAAGATCCTTTTGTCATTGATCTAGCCGAGTGATTTATTTTATTCAGTTGCATTTGACATTGTAATCCGTAGAGATATCATAATATACGGTTATAGTCCTTTGTCTCATTTACTATCTGTATGCTCATTTATATGTTGTAAACAATTAATTATCTACACCAAGCATGTAAAAACACTCTGCTAAAACACATCCAGAAACCCCCAATGTATCCGATTAGACAGTAGACATATCAGATTAACAACATTTCCTAGACTAGACGGATCTAGGATATTACAGTGGTATTAAAGCCTTCTTCTTGCCATCTTGTGAAGAAGTGCTTTTCATGATCCGATGATTTCGGGAACAGGTGAAGAATACCCAGAGGGTCGAGGACACATTGGGGACGAGTACATTCAGTTCCGCCGAGGTCATAGCAGAGATAGGAGAGATAGGAGCAGAAGGGACTACACTCCCTTCCACACTCAGTCAGATACAGAGCCATAGTTAGAGGACATAGAGCATATCAGCTCTGCCACAGAGGCAAAGATAGAGAGGAGTATGGGTGACAGACGAGAGTCCCCAGAGGGTAGGGGGAAAGGCCCCGAGACAAAACCTGACCTTACACAAGCTATCTTGAATGACGTAGCCAGAGGACAATAGGACATGATGAACGCCATAGCACATATGGTCATCAATACACAGATGATCCATCATAGCGTGAGCACTATAGGTGCCAATGCCGCAGGAGGAGCGAGTGGTTTAGGAGTGTTATTGCACAATCTGTACTTGCCCAAATCCCAAGACAAGTGAGGCAAGATTGGCGTAACAAGGGGGTTACCTATCACTATCACCTTAATGTGAAACCCCTTTCTATTTAGGAGTATATCAGGATTACCTCAGGGGAGACGTCCCCAATGACCTAAAGGGTTGATGAAACTAAAGTAAGGATGCAAGAATACCCCCCTCTCACTGGTCACTCAAGTCAAAAGGTTCTCTAGGTCTTTAAGAGATGAAGCGAAGTGAAAATAAAGTGTACCTGCCTAGAACAAGACAACAAAGGAAACATATTGCAACTTTCAAGTACCAAATGATGTTAGTGCTTCATAAGACCATGAACATTTGAAAAACAAGCTAGCTGATATAAAGATGCAACAATATGAAAGTTTATAACATCAATAAGTAGTTTGTAACAGCTACAACAAATATGCTTTGGAATTGCTTGAAAAGACAATGAAAAGGTAGCCTTAACTAGGCAGAATGATAATCAATTATCACAAGCAATTTAAACAATGTCTAACTAGCATTAAATGACAGTTTTGCAGTGAATTTGCTGCAGTTAGATGGCTGTAGCAATCTTTTGTAACAACGGCAAGTATTAGTGCTCAGATTGCAAGAAAACATCATGTAACCTTAGCATTTATCATGTAGATTGTTTGACAATTATCACAAGCAATTTATGAGTGAGTTAGATGCAAATTATGTAGGTGTATGCAACAAATAAGTGCAAATTAGTATGGCTGTAGCAGTGATTTGCAACAACAACAAGTAACTACTGAATTAGTATAGCGTAGGGTTAGTAGAAGTTAGCAAAAGCTTCAAGGAAGAGAGTTTGAGTGTTTGTTTGATCAATCATTTACTAAAGCAAGTGGACTAGGTCTTTAAGGGGTAAATGGAGTCTATAGGTGACGACTTTCTCTTGGAAGATAACAATGGCAATGATTATACTTGTCTAAGGAGAAGAGGTGGATGGAGGAGGTGTTGGCACTTCAAGGCCTCAAACATCCAAACCCTAAAGATAAATTCACTAGAGAGCGTTGGCCACCTATTTCAACTAGGGGGTCAACTCCATGTTCCATGAAGCTATGTACCTGATGGTGCAACAAAGTTGAAGACTTTCTGGTTCTACAAGGCAGTTTTTGCCCCCGTCACTTCTTTTTGTAATTGGAATTTTCGCTCCTCTGCGTGGGATAATAATGTAATGGGTCTGCATGGATCATATTTTAGGTTAGTTGCCTAGGACTTTATCATTAGGGAAGTCCTTTCATTGAGTGTTTTTTATCCTCAAGTAATTTTTAATTACCCTTGAGTTTCACTCATAATAATCCTCCAAAGTGGTGAAAGGCGTTCTAATGATCGAGCCCAATGGGTGACTTGGGTCTAGGAATATTGTAAATGACCATGCTAGACATCTCCTAGAGTCTTGCAGAATTTCGTCGAGTCTAAGTAGTTTTTTTAATTTTTTTAAAATTACCCAGTTAATGATAATTTTAATTAAAATTGATGTAAAAATGTAAAAAACTAGGTCCTAGGGTATTTTGATAGGAGTGTGAGTACTCAAAAGAAATGGAATGAGACCCCCTACACCCTTGGACCAAGTTTCAGCTCAATTGGATACGTTTTGCTAGGTCATTGTCCATGAGGAGTTCTAGTCAGTCTTGAGTCAACAATTTAATTGCTTAATTTGACGTAAACAATGCCAAAAATTGTAAAATAAGCAAAAATGTTTGAGAAAGAGTGGGAGATGATTCCTAAACCATTTCCTAAGTTAGGAAATTCATTTCCTAACTTATTCCAACCCTCCATGCCTAGCCACAACCTCACATTGATCATCTCCCTAGGAAAGTTGCGCCCCCCTTGGTGAGTAACATGTCCAAAATAAAAAATGAAAGGGAAATACCCCCTAGGACCCTAAGTGAGCCCTCCATAGTGCCTAACAACATTGTTGGGTAAACTAAAAGGTGTTCCCCCCTCTCACACCCTCAAACCCTCAAACCCTAGATGACCAAAACCYTAAAAGTGCACCTCTCCTTGAGATGATGATCTTTCTTGGGTGAGTGACACTTGGAGCTCATCCAAGAGGGGTTTCTCTTGCCTCTTAGGTATAAAGAAATGCCTACCCCTCYCTCATTTCACATCTATTCTCAGAGTAAAGTTATTATGGCCAAATCTCTCTCACTCTTCTCTCTCTTCCATTTTGCTCTTTCTCTTTTCTAAAGCTTGCTGCAAGTATTTGCAACAACCTTTCTTTCAATAATAGAAAATCTTTAGAGGAATATGGTGTGCATTGGGAGTATTCTTGGTGCAAGATCTTGAGCTACATTGAGGTGAACTTGTTTTCGTTTGTTTGAGTTTCTTGCTTTTATATCTAGATTAGAAGATCAAAGCAAAGTATTTTGCTTGGATAGATTTATGGTAGTATTGCTATAGATCTAAGTGAGTTAGTTTCTATTTGTTATTTCAAAGTATTTTGTGATTACATATGAATCTTCTCACCTCCTCTCTTTTCTTGTAGCTAGATCTCATACTTTTGCAGGTCACCAAGGGTTAGAGAAGACAAATTTCAGATCTGGAAATTTGTCTCTTCAACCACTAAAACCCTCTTATTATTTTTTGTTTCTTTCATTATTCTTTCCTACAATTTGTTGGGTAAATTTCTGTTCTGAAATAGGTCATATTTCATACATTTACTTGCTGATTTTTGTATATAAAATTTATGTTTTCACTAACAGAAATTTTCGGGTTGTTTTGTAGCATTTCCAACAAGCTTTGTTTGCTGATTTTCTACAGGTTTTCGTTAGAAAAGGGGAGGTGCTGCCCATTTAGAGCCATAAAACACCCAAGAAGAGCCTCCCTAGTAAGGGTTTTGATACCCACTTCTTCTCTTCTCTATTTCTCATTGTAAGCAAGCCCAAAGAGAGTCTCTTGGGCTTGCATTTCTTCAAATATTTCAATTTTCTGCAATTTTATTTATTTGTTTGCCTACAACTAGCAAAGAGAATTGACTTAGCCACCCATGCTAAATCGTAAGGCTAGGAAGTTAGTTTAATTTTCTGTTTTAAGCATTTTGGTTTTTTGCCCCACTTGTTCTTAAGACAAGGTTGAGAGGCTAGGTTCTTTGCTTTCTTGTCAAGTTAATTCTTTTATTTCATTCACCCAGTTTAGCACAAAATCGGTAGACTTGTCCTCTTCCTTGTGCCTTAGTTGAGGTTGCAAGTGTTTGATTTAATTATTGTTTGTCCACTTGCCCTTAAGACAAGTTTGAGTGGCTAGGATCTTGCTATTTTACTTTCCAAGTTTTATTTGCATCATTTGATTTATTTTTACCTACACCTAGCAGAGAGGTTTGGTTTAGCCAACCCATGCTATATCGTAAGGTTTGTTTTCTAGCTTATATTGCTAATATCTCATCTTGTTAATATTTGCTTAAGTTTTCTTTGCCTTTAATTTGTTTAAGTTGCAAAGTTGTATTATCTCGTTATTTCTTTCTTAAGTTAGGAAATAATCTAATCGTGTTAATATCTTGTATCTTAAGTTGGAAATCAATCTACTTTGCAATTTTCCTTTTTATATCTTTAAGTTAATCATAGCTTGTAGTGTAGACTAGGAGGGAATTTACCTAGTCTAATTAGGCACCCAAGACTAGTACAACTTTCGCCACCAAAAATGAGGCTTATGGAGGCTATAGGGGATGCTAAGTCAGGGGCGACTTCACGGCACTAGGTGTTCACCCTGCTTGAGCGCCCAAGTTTTTCGGGTTGACTTGTGGAGATTGGGAAGGGCCTTGTTTTCCCTTCTTCTTGAGCACTCAATAATCATTTTGGCCAAAGCAGTAAGAGTCTATGGGTAGACACATAGTCTAGGCTTGCATCACAACACCTTAAACCCCCCTAATCAAAGAGAGACTCTAAAATTTATCTAAAATTTACCTACAACACTTTCACAACATTTGTGCTTTACATTTCAATATCTTTAGTTGTGCAAACCTTGTTGTTCAAGGCATTTTCATGTTTATGGGTTTGGTTCACTAGCGTTCTCATTTCAAGTACTTTGCTTTCAAATCTGACATACTTACTTTCAAGTTTCACTGTCTTTAAAGTTGTCTATCTGGACAAGGGTGTCCTACCTTCAAGTTGCGCACCATCTCTTTGGAGCATGTTATCGCACAGTTTGTAGCAAGGATAAAAGACTAAAGGTTGAAGAGTCAAACTGGTGTAACAAGAACCAATCCCACCCAATGTCACCACAATGGGATGGTTCTTTCTGTTTAGGGTGGTAAGGCCCAGGGGAGACGTCCCTGATGACCTGGGGTTTTGAGAAGGCAAAGGATTATAAGACAAGG
>JASDQU011507127.1:0-12815 GCA_032191745.1 Picea mariana
CAGAGTTACACGAGCATGGGGCATGCCCGCCTCGTTTGTACACACTTGTATATTGTTTCACACCTTGTGGAAGTTCGGATCTACAGGTTCCTTTCTTCTCCAACGGATTTCTCTATACGGTCTCACTCTTGCTCTCCCTTACAACACCAGTATCAGTAAAAGAAACATTGATGAATTTCGGCTATACGTTTTGCTCCTACCCTCATCCATCAGGGGGCATCTGTTATCACTGAAATTTCGTCCGCACAGGGCGACAAGAACTCCGCATCATCAACACAGAAAAACAGTCATTCACGGCACAAGGATTAATTCCACAGCACAGCAAAAGGGTCAAAACTATACAAAATGGCCAAAAAATTACAAGGCGATATGCACCCATTGGGCGCGCGCGCATGCACGCGCAACATCTTTGTACCTGGGGCGCATAGGCGCAGCTGTGGGGTGAAAAACCCGCACGCCTGCCAAACGGCGCATTTATGGAATTGGTCAGCCTCCCAACCACTAATGGATCGGCTCCCAAGTCGATTTGACACCAAATCAGAGCTCAATCCGCGTGGGATGGCTGGTCAAAGACCTAATTGTGCCCTAAAGAGCCCCTCTTCACATTCAAAAGAGGTTGCATAATGACTCAATGTTTGGCTATAAAAAGCCATGAATGACCACCATTTCTTCAAGGAATTCTTTGTAGTGTTATGCTGTTGAGATTGCTAGAGGCTCATTCTTTGGCAATAGACATAATCAACACCATTTCATAGACTTTCCATCTCTCACTAGAGTGGATAAGATTGGAGTTCTTTCACTCACTCTTTCATCTTTCATTGTAAGGAGAGCAATCAGTTGAGGGCCTCAAGAGCCTTCCATTGGAGAGGGAAGGGAACCAATTCCTCTTTCTCCATTGCGTATCTTTGGATTTCATCAATCAAACCAGCTTATATATTGGTGACATTGGTCCATTTTCATTTGTTTTTATTTTTGTTCCTATGCTCATTGTTTCATTTAGTTTTTGTTTAATTCTTGTTAATAGATTTGTTGTTTTCTTTCTAACTTTTTACCATACAGCTGTCATGACTAGCAGAGCCCAACTAGGCATGTAAGTGCTCACTTTTTGCTCACACAGCGACGAGAAGAGTACAAACACTGTATAACAGAGAACAATAGTTCTCCTTTGCACCACCCTGCCACCCTGGTTTCTCTGGCTGCAACCAGATGGAAGCTACAACTCCCTGTGTTCAAGCACCCACTTGAACCTATGAGGAAAACAATCCTCCCTAGCACCTCCCTTCCACCCTGAAATATAAATCTTTGCTACTGAAACTTATTACAATGATATAACATTCAATAATGGCTTACCAGACTCATCACTATTCTGCTGCATTTCGTTGCTCTGTCTGCATCACTGCCTTCTTGCACACATGACTTGCGTTGTCTATTCTTCTGCTTTTTATGCTCTGTGTGCCATTTCCATTCACCGCACAGTTCCCCTTCTATTCAATTCAGCTGCTACACTCTCCTCCTTCTTCACACATGAATCACCTTCAACAACAACAACCACAACAACGTCAACAACAAGAACAACCACTTCTCTTCTCTGTACCATGTATATATATCTTCTGTGCATCTTGTGCATGAAATATTCACAATTCATCTACATGCTCATACCATGCCAATCTCCTCCACATCTCAAGTTATCTACGTGATCATCATCACAACTCTTTATCTTCTCTGGCAGTTCAACCCCTGTGTCTATCATCATTAGGTGTTATGCCGAGATTCCTTTTTCTCTCTGGCAGTTGAGACTCTTCTATTCTCTATTACAATCGATCTCATCCTTTGTGTTTTAGTTACGAGCTCCAACCCTCATCTAGCTGTCAATTTCCTCCACAAATCGTCTTCATTCCACTGGCAGATTCCATGTAACTCTTCAGCTCCTCTAGAAATCACACAGAAGTCTCTTCGCATCCTCTGGTAGAAACCATCAATGGTTTCTAGCAGTTACATTGTGAGGATCAACATTAGCCCTCCGATTGTGCTCATGTTCACCTCCATCGTTGGATTAACTCTGATGGGTTCTTGCGTTATTTACCCATTTCTCACTTTCGCAATTCAGAGATTCTGCAATGAGACATCTTGAGTCTCCATGTCATGAGTTTTGAAAATCCGAAACAAAGCTTTTCTACGCTAGCTCCTTCCTTTATATGACCATGGCTATGACCAAGTGCTTGTTCATAATGTTCTTTTCACAATTTCACATTTCACCTTTTTGTTAATTCCATTGTGAAGTTTCTCGACTTTCCAAGTCGCGATCCCCAAAATGCTGAAAAGGATCTTGTCTACACATACTCTTCTCTTCAACTCTTCGATGGTGTGTCCACCGGCTGAGACCACATGCTTATGCATAAATCACTTTCGCGATTTCACATTTTATGAATTTGGAGCTGAGGCATCTCGACTCTCCAAGTCGCGATCCCTGAAATTTCGAGGCGGAGCTCATCTGCACTAGGTCTTTCCTCCACGTGACCACATGCGGTGACCATAGGCTGTGCTAAAAGGTGCTCCGAACTCATGATCTTTATCGACCCTGATCGACGATCCATGATCTTGATGAATCAATGGTCCAGATCTTTTCACGATATCACATCTCATTGTTCCTTAGATGGAGGTTCTCGTCACTCCAAGTAACGATAGGAGAAACTCCAAGATGGAGTTGGATCAACAGTCCAAAATCTCGGTGTATTGATGGTCCAGATCTCTTCGTGAATTCGCATCTCGCAGTTCCTGTGATGAAGGGTCTCATCACTCCATGTCACGATAGCTGAGACTCAGAGATGGAGTTGGATCAATGGTCAAGATAAAACCTTGATCTGATGGCTAATATCAAACCTCGATCTGATGGCTAAGATCAAACCCCGTTCCTTTGACTTTCTAGTCAGTGACATGATGATCTTTCGCCACGTGTCCTATGGACCCAATGGTTCAGATCTTGTCGTGATTTCAACACTTCACAGGCCTTCTTCATGCTTGATCAATGGTCCACATTCCTTGGTGATCTGACGGTCAAGATCTTTTTGTGAATTCGCATATAGTGAGTTTGAGCCTCTTTCCTTTGAATTTCCTGACTTGTGAAACTCTAAAATGGAGTCTTTGTGGTGCTCTGATCTTTCGCCATGCATCCTCTTGATCCAACGGACCACGACTATCATATCTGCCTTGCAACTTCACTATAAAAGCTATTGGTCCTTTGTAATTACCCCAGATCCTACGGCCCGGATCTTCTCGTGATTTCACCACTTCACTATGTGAGTTCTCGACACCTTCAAGTCCTGATCTATGAAACCCTGAAATGGAGTCAGACTAACATAATTTGGCCTTTCACATTTCGCCTCTTCTTGCAATTTAATGAATGTGCAGGTTCTCCCTGATCCAAAAATGGTCGCATCTTATGATCAGATCTGACGCCTAAGATCTGTCCTCCTCTTCTGCATGTTCTTATTGTCTACAAATAGATCTGATGATCCTCCTTCTTTTGGGAATTTTAAAAGAGATCCAACAATCACTAACGCTTCTCCTCCTGAGCTTACTCATCCTCCTTACTTGTAAGAATTTCTAAGTGTCAAGGGCCTCGACCTTTGATCTGCCTGAGATCCTAAGTATGCTATCTCTCTTGAGCTTTAGCAGTGAGTTAACCTCATCCCTGGTGCACACCTACACATTGCATTCAACTCTGCGCTAATTCCTCCTGAGCTTACTTTGTTCCTGTTTTTCCATCAATGCACACTCTGATCCTACCATCAATGACAAGATCACTTTGCCTGTTAAACCTACCAACAATCCTCTACACTATCTCTTCTTAACTTATCGAGCTTTCTCTGCAGCTTCTTCCTAAAATACTTCTGATGCTCGTCTGTTACATTCTTCCTGTACTCATACCATCTTCATTGTTGTTCTTACCATCAATGACAAGCATATGATACCTGTTAAACATTTTCCAACAATTGTCAATATCTTGGATAAAAAATCTTGGGGGAACATTACAAATGGACCTCACATATAATACCATTCTAGTCTTCAGAGGGGAGCATAGGAGACTGTACAGGGAAGCTCAGTTGGCCTACATTATCAGTGATGAAGCAGACCCCACCAATCACCCTATTTTCACTCTGGATACTGATTTGGGATCCATCTTGTTATATCTCACTGATGCTCCTAAGTCCCCCCTTAAAATCAAGAAGCATTCCTTCATCCTCTGTGAAGATTCTCCCTCAATTACCCATGTTTGGGAATATTCTTTGACAAAGCCTCTTCTAGGGAAGGAGTTGGTGCCAGAGTTGTACTTGTTTACCCTACTCAGGAAACCATATCTCTGTCCTAAAAATTGAATTTGAAGCTACCAACAATGTGGCAGAGTATGAAGCTCTGGTTTTGGTCTTGAGATCTGAAAAATACGTGAGGATTAAAGAGTTAGCAATGTTTGGTGATGCTGAGTTAATTATTCAGCAGATCAAAAATATTTACCAGACCAAACACCCTCGACTAAGAAGTTATAGAAATGAAGTGTGGGACCTAATTGACAGTTTTTTCTTGGCTTTCAACATTTCATTCATTCCGAGAGAGGAAAACACAATGTTTGATTCTTTGTCTACTACAATGAGAAATTTCAGAGTTCCTTTGCCACCCAAGCTCAGGTATGATATAGAAGTAAAATACAGGCCCTCTATGCCTAACAATGTCAAGCATTGGAAGGTGTTTGAGGATGATTTTGAGATCAAAAGTTTCCTTAAGATAGTTGATGAATTTTCAGCGTTGCACATTGATCAAGATCTTGACTCTGGAGTGGGTCCTCCTGATGATATTTTTCTAAGAAAGATTGTTGATCATCATATCATCCAGTTTCCTAGCAATCACATCCCAAAGGGACTAGTCCCTTTGGAAAGATTATTTGACAGAAACGATGTGCTAGTAAAGGGTAAAGTTTCAATTGAGAAGGATGAGGCGACTGAGTGTAATATTGGCACATAGAAAGATCCAAAGTTTTTCAAGCTATCAAGCATCATGTCAAGAGAGCAAAGGGACGATTATACTGATCTATTAAAAGAACTTTTTGATGTATTTTCTTGGACATACAAAGACCTCAGGACATATGACACCAGTGTTATTGAGCACAAGATTTCCTTGAAGGAGGAAGCCAAACCATTTAGGAAGAAGTTGACACAGATAAATCCTATGTTGCTGCCTATTATGGAAAGGGAGGTGAAGAAGCTTTTGGATGCTCAGATTATTGTTCCTTTGAGATATTCTAAGTGGATAGCCAATTTGGTCCCAATGATAAAGAAGAGTGGAGAAATCAGACTCGGTTTCAACTTCATAAATCTAAACATGAGCTCTAGGAAGGACAATTACCCACTGCCAAATATGGAACACATATTGCAGAGGGTAACTGGTGCATCTAGGATTACCATGATTGATGGATTTTTAGGATACAATCGGATCTTTGTCCTACATGAAGACAGAGAAAAGACAATCTTCACCACTCCTTGGGGCACATCCATGTATGCCAAGATCCCCTTTGGATTAATGAACGTAGGAGCAACCTTTAAACAAGCTATGGATATCACCTTCATTGGGGAGAGGGATAAGTTTGTAGTCATTTATCTAGATGACATGACAATATTTTCCAGATCTGATAAAGAGCATTGTTGGCATTTGAGGAAGGTCTTCTTCAAATGCAGGAGGTTTGGTCTTTCTTTAAATCCCAAGAAATCATTGTTTGCCATGAAGGAAGGGAAATTACTGGGGCACATAGTATCAGTTGAGGGGGTCAGAATTGATCCTAGTAGGGTGGAAGTGATCTGAACCCTATCACTCCTAAGGTCCAGGAAATAGGTTCAGTCCTTCTTGGGTAAAATTAATTTCTTTAGGAGGTTTGTTTCCAATTTTGTTGAACTGATGAAGCATATAGCAGTCACGCTCATAAAGGGAAATGAAGTAAAATGGACTGTTGATTCCCAAGAATCCTTCAGCCAGATCAAGAAGGCATTGACTGAGGCACCTGTGCTTGTCAGTCCTGATTATTCCAAGGATTTCTTGATTTTTTCTTTTTCTTCTTTTGATACTGTGGCGGATATTTTATTGTAGAAGAATGTTGAAGGGATGGAGCATCCCATTTCCTTTTTTAGAAGGGAATTAAGAGATGCAGAGGAAAAATATGACATCATGGAGAAACAGGCCTATGACTTGGTGAAATCTCTCAAATCTTTCAGAGTCTATATTCTGCATTCGAAGGTCATTGCATATGTTCCTTCAGCTTCTGTGAAGGACATTCTTATTCATCCTGACATAGATGGGAGAAGGAGCAAGTGGATTTCCAAAATCCTTGAGTTTGACCTGGAGATAAAGCCAACAAGATAATTAAAGGACTAGGTTTATCCAAGTTGTTGGTTGAATCTAATTGTAGAGCTTTAGGGGTTAAATTCATCAACACTTGCTCAGAAAGTCATCAAGATGAGTTCGTTGATAAAAATCCTCAGGGCAACCCTCCATTGGCAGAATGCACCTGGTATAAATATATTATATATTTTCTGCAAGAATTATGACCCCCTGATGGTATGGGAAGGAGCAAAGCAAGATCTTTAAAGCTCAAAGCAATTAGATATTGCCTTATCGACCAGGTCTTGCATTTGAAAGACCCTCTAGGAGTGATTATGAGATGCCTAGACCCACAAGAGGCCCAAAAAATTATTTTTGAGTTCCATGATAGTCTATGTGGGGGACACCATTTCTAGAAGACCACAGCTTACAAAATTCTCAGGGATGGGTACTACTAGCCCACTTTATTCACTGATGTATGAGGGAAAATCAGGGCTTGCATCAAATGTAAAAAATTCTCTAGAAAGAAGCATCTCAAGTCCCGACCATTGAAGCATATGGTAGCTTCAAGACCCTTTTAGCAATGGGGCATAGACTTTATTGGATAAATTCACCCTACTTCAATTGGTCAACACAGGTGGATCTTGACTGCAACGGATTATTTCACCAAGTGAATAGAAGTTATCCCTACAAGGAATGCCTCTCATAAAGTGATCATTTATTTACTGAAGGATATTATTGTAAGGTTTGGTTATCCAAATAGAATCATCACTGATAATGATGCATCCTTCAAATCTGAGCCATCGATCAAATTTTGTGAGCAATTCAGAATTTCATTAATCCACTCTACCCCCTATTATACCCAAGGCAATGGACTAGCAGAATGTTCTAACAAAATCCTTATTAATATTATCAAAAGATCACTAGAGGAAAATAAGAAGGCATGGGATTCAAAGCTCAAATTTTCTCTGTGGGCTGATCGAGTGACAACCAAGAGGTCTTTGGGCATCTTTCCTTTCCAACTTGTATATGGGACTGAAGCAGTTTTTCCTTCTCATCTGGCTCTACCTATAGAGAATTCTTTCAGAATTATCAAGGAGAGCCTGACGATATGATCATAAGAATTCATCAACTGGTAGAATCCCAATAGACTAGAGAGTAGGTGATGAATAGAGCTCATGACTGTCAACAGAGGATCAAGCAAGCCTTTGATAGAAAATCGAGAAAAGAAGATTTCCAGCTAGGAGATCTAGTACTTAAATGGGATGCACCCAAACAAGATAAGGGAAAGAATGGTAAATTTGAAGCCCTCTGGATTGGGCCCTTCAAAGTTTCTGAGATAATTTCAAATAATACCTATAGGTTGCAGAATTCGGAGGGCGATGAAGTTTTTAGTGGCCCTGTAAATGGGAATTTTCTGAAGAAGTTCTTTATTTGTGCCATAAGTGGCCCCAATGTATTTGTAAATTATTATTTTCCTTTGTTTTATGTTTTATAAGTGACTCCATAACCCAAAAACAAGGCACTGAAACTGTAGAAAAGTTCTTGGCATCTCATAGGGAGCAAGCCATCCCCCATGGAGCCTAATGTTATCACATTTATTTAGTCGGGGGGTGTTTTCCTAAGGAATGGACCGCTTTGGTGGAAAAAGGGCAAGAAATGGGTTAAAAACCCACTTATACTAAGTTTTGTGTGTGCAGACGCGTCACGCTAAGCGGCGCATAGATCTGGGGAGATCCACGTGCCTAGATCTATGGTGCAGGAGCCATATTGGAACCCCCCCCCTTTCAACGTTCTTCTTGTAACAAGGAGGGGGGGGGTTCGAGTTGATGGTTTTAAATTGCGGGCCCACCACTAACATGTTGCCCTCTCTTTAACTCAGACCCCCCCCCACCTAAAACCTCTTACTTCTACCTACCCCCTCCAAGTAGATTGCTTACCACCACCTCTAACCACTCCCACCTCCCGTTGACATCTGTCTCCCACTCTGTCTCTCACCTCTTCCCATCACATCATCTAATCTCCCTCCTCATATCATTATGGTACACCTGTCCTCCACTTATCATTGGACCATGTCCTGTTATCACTCTTGCCTATCATCTCCTACCAGGTGTTCTACCACTCACCTCCTCCTGGGCAGATGGTCCCCAGCCCGTATACTACCATAGCCTTTCCTCTACCCCCCACATCATCACCTTGTGCCACTTCATCATTGTCCTATCCCAGTGCAACACCCACTTTTTTTGCCACTCGTACTTTCCCGGTCACCTTCCATCTACCACGTTCGTCTACATGGGTGCCTCTCATCTCACCTCCATGTCGATGGCACCATAGTACCTGCTAGATCCTTGTCCAAGTCCATCATTTGGGTCCCCTTGTAGCAGTTCAACGAAGCAGCAGAAAGCCAAGGGAAGGCCACCATGTCCTACAAATGCAGAGCTAACTTGAGCCTCCCCGATCTCAAGGAAGCAGTTATTAAAGTAGTTGGTGGTGGTTGGAAATTGCATTCACCATTAATGGAAAGTATTGAAAGGGACTATTAGCTGGTCAACTCACTTGTAGGAAGGTTCTGGAATGTGAATGCGTCTGAATGAACTTCATGACTAGCTAGAGACTGCATGCATAGTCTGATAGGAGGCATGTAGATGTAACACCTTTAATGTAATAGTTAGAACTTGTTGTTGTGACTCAGTTTTGAGTATTTAGGAGTCCTTCTCAATTTCATTTAGGGTCGATGGTAGAGATATGCTCTCGATTGTAATGTTTTAACGAGGCCTCTGGTTCTCTAGTTATGATTGTTATTTGAGACTTCTTGTTTAATGGAATCCAACTTCTCCTTTCATTTCTTTGCTTCTGACTCTGAAAGCTTAGGCATGAATGATCCGGTCAGGTGTTGTGACTGTTATATAGTGTAGGTTTGACTATATCTATTGTTGCAACGTTTTCAATCTCTCGAAGTTTTTAGATCCAAGAGGATCTTGTATCTTAGACTTTTCCTCTACAGACTGCTGGAAGACCGAGCGTCTAGAGCATACTTTTATGATTTTCTCATGCTTCTTCTACCTAATCACCACTATACAAACTTACTGGCTTAAGTTAGATCAAGACCTCACTTATCTTTTCTTACCCAACCCAGTTTTCTGAGTTAAAATGATATAATCTTAAGACCACATCCATTAGACCACCCTTTAAACTATTTACTGTGACATATAAACTGATGGGCCTTGGGCTTACCTCTACTGCAATCCAGAGGTGACTTCCAATGCTAACACATCCTACGAACCCCCGATGACAAAAAGGATAGTTGAGAAGGTAAGTGTTAGTCCCTAAAGTTGCACTTGATCGATAAAGGCAAGGCTAGGGAATCATCAAGTTATTGCAATGGTTTTTATACACAAATATGTGTTTTAGGTTTTGAAATTGATTTGAAGGTTAAGAAGTGGGTAAAATAACAATATCTATCTCAGATAACAAGAACAAATTTCTATCACACTTTCTGAGTAAATAGTAGTCAACCTAATGAATTAGATAGCAGATTATAACATGAAAGACAAAAGTATGTAAGTTTCCAGTCTGTTCACTCACATAGGAAATCCTTGATCCTGTTATAACCCTATGTTTCATAGGATCAACTGGTGACTGGAAAATTTTCAATCTTGGTGTAATTTGTTTGTAAATAATATTTCATTTTGCAAATTATTTTTAAAAGAAAGAAAAGAAAAAGAAAAGAAAAGAAAAGAAGAAAAGAGGGCATAAAAATGGATAAGGCCCCATGCAATAATAATGACTTGATCCATACAGTTTAAACATGGTCAAGTCTTTTTGAATTTATGTTGATAGGATTAGTGAATAAATCTTGGCTAAACTATTTAAACTTAGACAAATAGATAGGCTAGGTAGTGAATAAATTTGATCAAACTGTTTAATATTGGTGAAATAGCCCTAGGGTAGAGTAATTCTTAACCCAAAAATCTAATATGGATTAAATGTGTTGGATAAATAGGATAGAACATAGGTTAACTGGTTTTATCTCAATAAAACAAGCCTAATGATGGTCGAGATTCTTGGTTTTGATGTTTGAATGATGTGTTTTAACCCCTTGGTGATCAAAATGATAGGAAATAGTGCTAAAACCCACAAAATACGTGCTATCCTAAGTTTCTGTAGCGCAATATGATTCATGCCCAGGCTTAAAGAGTGCATTGAGATCTACGACCGAGTAAATGGTGCTCAGATCAACAATCGAAAAGTAATATCGGATTCCCCCGGCCATTCTACGTTTAATGGAGGGGGGTGGGGGGGTCCGAGTTGGTGGTATTTCCCAGTGGTCCCCATCCTAACGTGTCATCATTCTGTTAACATGGAACCCTCTTTCTCTAAACCATTTACCACCTACACCACCTCCCCCCCCATGTAAATTGCCATACCAACTTCTCATACCACCATCATCTCGTGACATCACACTCCACTACCATCGCCAACCCCTGATGTCACACTCCACTAACACCTCCCACAGGTCATGTCTCATTAAATTTCCAGTATATTCCCCTCTAATCACCCATCGCATGTCATATCCCTTTAACCTATCATCCAATCACAACCTTCCACATCATTCTCGTACACCCGTCAGCATCCTTTTATTTACATCTCATCCCCAAGATATCTGTTGGCCCCTAAATATGGCCAAACATATCCGTTAAGCCTACTAATTGGTCCCCACACCCAATTTGAATCTTGTCTCCACCATTATCACACTGTGCATATGTTCAATAAACAAAAACTCTTGTCCCCTGCCATTTCCTATCAGTGACCGAGCTAAAGTTGATAACCAGTTAACGTTTTGTTTCAAATTGTAGGTACTAGTCAAATTGATGCCGCCAAAGTCTAAACATTAAGAGGTCGAGGAAAATCCATTCCTCCCGCCACCTTTCAACCTCGACCAGATTCCTGTGGCTGACAAAGACTACCTAATATCAGAAACCAAATGCGATTTTGATTTTGCTGAGCTACACTCATGGTTTAGAGACACTTTCTCAAAACAAAGTGATGAGATCGGGCTCTGGGAGTCCAATATCCCACTATACTTGTTTCCCCAAATTCATCATTTTCCCAAATTCACCCTCAAGTGATAGGCCCATTACCTTCTCGATCAAAGAGCTATCGTTCCATCTTCTAGAGAGACCTTGTTCACTGTCACGCCTGAAGCCATTGACCAGATGCTACAAATAACTAGAGTTGAACCCTTCTCTCCTTTTACTATTGAAATCCTAACTGAAATGTATCAAAAAATGTCTTTTCCCCAAAGAGCACAAATTTTTGAACTCTTCCTCCCTGAGAGTACCCCATTACCCAAAGAAAATCCCCCGTATCAGTCATCGATTTTCTCTGTAAAGGGAAATCAAATTATCTCTTCTCTTTGCAGCTTACTTGGATACTTCTCAGACGAATGGGTAGATGAACCAATCTTGGGTTATCTATCTATCTTTTCCAACAAGGAAATATCCACCATGAAGTTCAACTACAACAGTTTCCTGGCTGAGAACATTCATGAGCAACTGTTCAAATTTCCCACCGAAGGCATGTTCCAATATTCTTCAATACTGGCATACTTGTTCATATTTTTCCAGACAGAAAAATTTATATTTTCCATGCAGAAGCTAGATCAAAGAGACAAACCACGGTCGATCACATCCTTGACATCACTACTGAGAAGAAACTCAACATAATTCACTTTCAATCAGTTCATAGATCAGTTCTATCATCCAATGATAAGCATGCTCAGTGGCAGCCAATAACCAAGAATAAATGAAGAAATCCAATGGATTTTACATCTCTCAGATCTAGCAAAGACCAAAGACTAGTACCTATACTAGAACCACACAGGTCTTGGAATTTATGGATCCGAGCTGGATCCCTACAAATTGCCTAGATATTTTCCAGTGGGGATATTCTCCTTGAATATATTAGGAAAATGATTAGCTCAAATGACATCCATTTTGTAGCCTTCAAAAAGAAACAATAATTGAGGATCAAAAGACAGATAGGACCATTCATTTGTAACAACCTAGCCGCAGGGGCAATGGCCGATAAGCTTTTGAAGGAGATGAATTTCAACACTAGTTTTCCTTGGCACTATGATCCATGTGGGATTATAGAACAAACAATATTAAAGAACAAAATCTCTCTATACGCTCATGTTCCAAAACCTGAGATTAAGAAGTTTATGAACCAAACAGAGTGGGAAGAAAACACTCTGGAAGACACAGAACTGTAGCCTCATCCAACCATTATTTCACAAACCACTACACCACATATACCCAAGGAGAAAAGACCCAGAAAGGATGTCTCACCTTCAGTCACTAAAGTATCAGCAAAAGATCTCCAAGTTTATAAGAAAAGACTTAAAACTAGTCATGCAACTGACAGGTCAGGAGATGAGGAGACCTAGTCTA
>JASDQU011507129.1:0-22856 GCA_032191745.1 Picea mariana
GGAGATCCTCCGAAAGAATCTCCTTCGTCCATCGGGGTTTCGAAGTTTCTAATGTCAAAATTCATTCACCCCCAAGACTCGCGATCCTTCGAATTCTTGACGCACTTTTACACTGGCTAGCCCTCTTGGCTATACTATGGTCCATATGACCACTGACCATATGACTGCAGCCGTATACTTCCCATCGGGATTTCGAGGTTTTCACTGTCGATTTCAACTTACCTCGTGGATCCCTGACTCCCAATATGCCGATATGAAAATGTGCACGACACCTGTCCTCCACTGTGACCCACACTCCTGTGACAAATCGAGAAATCGCGTATCGTGATATCACGATTCCCGTTGCACTAGTTCACGGAACTCTCCAAGTCGCAAACCCCGATATGGTAACACCTGTCCTTCTAAACGGATGGCTCAGATTTTGTCGAGATTTTTACCTAAGACTTCCCATATGCACCGAACATCGATGGCGCTTGATCTCCGCCACGTGTCCTCTGCCAACGGACGGTCTAGATTCTTATCGGGATCTCGAGACTTGTGATGTCTTAGTTCTTATGACCTCTAGGATCCTGATTTTCCGAGTGCCGATATCCCGATGGATAAACCTCGAACCACTTTTGTTCAATCTGACGGCTGTCGGGTAATTTTCCCAGATCTGACAGCCCAGATCTGTTCTTCTACGCACACTCCAGATACTTAAGCTCTTGGAATCTTCTCCCGATCCAATAGCTAACGGGTGTCTGCTCAATATATGACGACTCAGACTTGCTCCACCTCGCGCACTCTTCCACTACTTCATGGATGTGGAAAGATCAATGGTCCAAATGTTCTCATGGACCTTGGGGAAACTAGGATCCCGATTTCCTCGTTATTCACGAAGATGGGTGGAAAAGAAACAAGAGGCATAACGCTCTTACTACTTCCGTCAATCTGATGGTCATGAATGACCATGGGTCTTCCGATAGGATCCCATCTGTTGATTGGTTACTCATCCCTACGCTACTACCTCGGAACCTTAAGAGGGTCATTCCTCCTCGTACAGGGTTATTAAGACTTTCCCATGCAAGTCCCTTTTCTGGGTTCTTTGTGAACGCTTCTAAGGAGGGAAAATCTCGGCGACAAGATCTATTCTAAGGCATTCCTAGAGACAGACAAAGGGAAACAAACTCCCGAGGATGGGCTGGAGATATAACTTAGTTCAACCTATGCATACTTAGATTCATTTATCAACGTAAGACATGCATGGTTCCCTCTGTCATAAGCACATATCTATATATTCTTATCAAAGCACTGCACAGACATTCTTATACTATAATCATTCATAATTTCATAGTTCTACAAGCAAGTATAACAGTATATGAATTTCAAGACACAATATGTAAAACACTTATCAAAAGTAAATTCAGAAACGGGTGCAACTGCTGAGAGGGGTGATCGTTTCCACCCAACCGTAGGCGTAGCGACTCCCAGCGGATTTACCACTAGCCATCCCCGAGCTGAGACCACGATGCTCTGAGACTGCATCTCTCTGTCTTCCAATGACCATGAGCGAAGGTTGCAATCCTTCCTCTCTGCTTTCACTCACTCTACGTGGTGCTAGAGTTCCCCTCGCGTCTGCCCTCTCAATCGCCTCTGCCATATGCCTTATCCTCTCGTGAGGTTGCGTGTGGAGCGATTTCCCTCACACTGATCAGGCCTGACGGATCTACGGATGGGTGGTTCACCATCCCATCCCTCATAAAGCCATCTACCTACCAGTCTGCGAGCCATTAATTTTCATGGCCAGCGAGCCGCTTTTGGTTCTCTGGGCCAATGAAGTCCAAATACGGTATTAAATTGTCGGTGGAAGTTAATGCCACCTTTTCAAGTGCCTTCCACCACCATCGTGGTCTATTTTTCTGCACATCCCCTCATCAGTAGTCCTGCAATAAATTTAGAATGTTATTCACATTCATTGACCTCTTCCTCAAGGTCCATTTACATCACATATTCATATTTATGAGTTTGCCATAGTTCTTGGCCAGTCCAGTTATATTTACAGGTTGGGGGAAACAGGGTGTTACACTGACAAAGCCACCCAGTTCATTGAGAAACTCCATCACATATGCCAATAGGTTCAGGATATCATACAGAAGTCCAATGATAAGTACAAGCAATGCCATGATCAACATCGGGTGCCACATAAGTTTCAGGTGGGCGACAAAGTTTGGTTGCACTTGCAGAAAGAACGCCTTACAGGACCCCATTGGAAGCTTCTCCCACTCTGTTATGTGTCGTACACCATCACCAAGGCCATGGGGGATAATTATTTTGAGCTCAACATTCCTCCTTTCCTTGGCCTACACCCAGTGTTCAACGTGGATCTCCTTCGTCCTTATTTCCCACCATTATTGGACACCTCAAAAGTAGCAGAACAACTGACACCAACAGAGCTCAACCCCGACTAAATAAAAAAGGAATCTAGTGATAAAATTGTGGACACACGTATCAAGGGAACTCGACATCAAAGGATCCATCTTTATCGAGTCATCAAAGAAGGGCAGCTTCTGCACCAAGGCAAGTGGCTCACCCGGGGCCAAATTCAACAAAAATTTCCTCATCTGATGGGGGAACTCAACAAAATGGATACCATTGCTTCCTAAGGATGGAGGATTGATATATGTGGATATCGGTAATTTACTAAGTGGCTCAAAACAGTTTTCTAGCAATTTTGGTAATTTACTATTTTTAGCATTTTTTCAATTCCGGAGCCGTTTTGAGGCCCTAAACGACGTTTTTTGGGAAACCGGTGATAAATATATATATTCCTAATATATTTCCCCCACAATTAATCTCCTCGACTATATCTTTCCAACGGGCTATCATACTCCTTAAACGGAGATCATATGCAAAAGTTACGACCCCGGGAAGTTGATGTACTAACTTATCCAAATGGGGCCCATGTGACTTTTGGCGCTTCATCTCCTAGGGTTAGGTTTTTGGATGTCTAGTTTTTTTGGAATTCTTGTTTACTGTAAAAATGCCTTCAGATATTCACTGTAATCATCTTCTTGCAAATGAGCACAGTCGTCACATCTCTTCTCAAAGATAAACCGCCACCATTCCAACAAGCTTGTTTTCGCTGCATTTTACAGTTTCAACTTATTTCCTTATTGAATAGAAAACCAATTTTATTATATCTATGTTATTTTGTGTTCAAAACCTTTTAATAATCTGTATTCATTTATTTATGCTCATAAAATCCAGATCAATGGTATCAGAGTGGTCTGCTCCTTTTCATCTTAATCCATGTCCCCAATGAAGTCGGAGTACAAAGAGTTGGGTTTCGAGCTTGTTCTCTTGAGGAAAAAAGATCTCGCACACCCAAGAACCTCTCATGGAAGGAGAAAATAAATATGATGGGACTGGAGATCCTTTCAAACTGTTGATTGAGGAATCCCTCACGAAACAAAGGAACGAGATGATGGATAGTTTCGTGCAAATCCTTCAGCAGCTACCAACAAGTGACGCATCTTCTTCGAGCGGAGGTGCCGCCCCCTTCAAGGTACAAATAAAATTCGATATTCCTATATTTGAAGGTCATATAGATGAAAATGTTGTAGACAATTGGTTGAATCTATTAGAAGGGAATTTTTCTATCCATAACTTTTCGAATAGAGAAAAGATTACTTTTGCGCTCCTCAAAGTCGTTCCCCATGTCAAAGATTGGTGGGAAACTTTATGAGAAAAACGAAACAGAGGAACCCTCATTATTTACAGTTGTAGCCACCTGGGAATGCTTCAGGGATGCTATTAAGGAACAATACTACCCTGTCGGAAGTTATGACGACTTGTATACCAAATGGACCACACTGCAGCAAGAAAGAGACCAAGCAGTGCCAAATTTCACAAATATCTTCCATACCTTGCACACCAAGTTGGGTATCAAATATTTGGAGCGACATATGGTTCTCAAGTATTGTGGTGCTCTGCATAGATACATCCAGAATGAAATGGAATTTCTAGACATCTAGTCCTTGGGCGCGGCCTACCGATATGCCGTCAAAATCAAGTAGAAGCTCAAACAAAAGACGCGTCAATTTGGGCCTAGGAACTCTGACAAAAAAATCTAGAAAAGGGAGGCCCCAACCCATAGAACAAAGGACAGATCAAAGATGGACAATATCAGGAAAACCACTCCAAATCGCAAGTAAATAAGGACACTGGAAAGATAAAGAAAGATATCGGGAAGTGGTTCGACTTCCATAAGAGCCCTTGGCATAACACTGCTGACTACCGCTCAAATCAGTCATCGGTGACCAAAGTGAAAGCCTCTGAATCATATGCGGGTTCTGACTCTAAGCTAGAACCAAAAAGGGGAAGATGGATCATTGACATGGAACCCAGTGCCATTATTTCTACCACCAAGCTCCAGCCTGGTGAACCAGACGATCCAAAAGAAGGAGAGCGTTTACTCCATTCTAAGATGTGGTTAAAACGCACCCTGCTGCCCTTCATCGTTGATAGAGGTATCCAGAAAAACCTCATCTTAGTAGAGGTCATCAAGCAGTTGGCCCTGCTGACAACACTACACCCGTAACCCTACACCATTGGATGGCTCTGCCAAGGAAGTTATCTTCGCGTCATCCAACAGTGTCGACTGTCGTACGGCATCAAGCTCTTCAAAGACGAGGTATTGTGTGATGTTTCTCCTCTCAAAGTTTTTGATGTTCTTTTGGGCCAACCTTATTTATGGAAACGTCATGTTTTATATGAGTCTAGGCATCGTAGTGTTATTATTACTTTGAACAAGAAATTGTATAGGATACCCGAGGCAGTCCCACCTAGTGCTATTTCCTTGATCTCTGCTAAGAAATGCAGGAAGGTCATCTCTCAGATGGGGAATTTTGTCTTCTTCGTGATTTTCTCTTTGAATAAGAGAAATATCACAGCCACATCCAGGGTCTCTATGTCCAACCTCTCCACACAGCAGAATAAAGTAGATAAGGTCATGGAAGAATACTCATATATCTTCTCCTCACCTATCAGGGTACCTCTGCACTGCTAGGTCAAGCACCCCATCGATCTAACCCCTGGCACACCGCTGCCGAATGGGCCAGTATATCATCACTCTCTGTTAGAGAATGAGGCGATAAAGCGATAGATCTAAGAACTGCTCCACAAGGGGCACATCCATCCCATTTCATCACCTTGCAGGAGCCCAATCGTGTTGGTACAGAACAAAGATGGAACTTGGTGACTCTGCATTGATTATCGGACTCTAATAAAATCACAGTCAGAAACCAGTACCCGATTCCTCAAATCGACGACCTCCTTGATCAATTCATGGGGGCCAAATACTTCAGTAATATTGATCTAAAGTCTGGCTACAACCAAGTCTCGATAGAACAGACAGATGTATGGAATAACACCTTCAAGTCAAAGGAAGGCATTTTTGAATGGTTGGTCATGCCCTTTGGTTTGACAAATTCTCCAGCCACTTTCATGGACGATGATGGACGATATCCTGCGACCATTCACCAATAATTTTTTAGTGTTGTATCTCGATGACATTCTCATTTACAGCACGATCACCCTGTGGTCTATCATAGTGAGACACTATCATATGTTTTCCATAAGTACCCTACTTACGAAAAAGAAATGTACTCCATTGTGAAAGCCTGCCGCCAGTGGAGAAATTACATTCTTGGGAAGGATACAGTCATCCACACTGATCATAAGCCACTACAATTCATGCAGACACAAGGAAAATTGCAGAATGACCACCATCAAAAGTGGTCCACATAATTGTAGCAAGTCCACCTCAAAATCAAGTATAAAACAGGAAGCACCAATCATGTCATTGATTGCCTCAGCAGACCGCCAGTCACGGAACTCACCACGGTGCTAGAATCTTGCGGCCATGAGGCCTATCGATGGCCCCAACTCTATGAGACAAACATGGACTTCGCCACCACCTACCAAATGTTGGGTGCAAATGCAGTTGTTGATGGGTTGTTGTGTCGTTTGGGCCATATCTGTGTTCCATCAAGCGAGTGAGCGAAGATTATCTGGGAATCCCACTATAGTCGGATGGCAGGACACTTCAGCATCAAAAATACAGTGGTGATGTTATAGAAAAATTTCTACTAGTCAAAACTTCGACAGGATGTCAGCGAGTATATCAGGTCCTGCACTGCCTGCACTATTTCCAAACTGACCACTAAGAAATAGGGCCTGTACACCCCTCTTCCTACTCCTGATAGGCTATGGAAATCCATCTCAATGGACTACATGTCGGGCCTCCCATCCACCAAGCAGGGAAATGACTCTGTTTTTGTGGTTGTTGGTCGCTTTTCTAAGATGGTGATTCTGGTTGCTTGCAAGAAGAACATCACAACAGAGGCCACTACCAAGATCTTCTTTGAATGAGTCTGGGTACATTTTGGAATACCACAAACCATTGTCTCAGATTGGGACAGTCGATTTCTCAACACATTCTAGTCGATCCTCTGGTCACTACTGGACACCAAGCTCGCCAAATCCATAGCCTTCCATCCCCAGACAAATGGCCAAACCGAGGCTGTAAATCAAATGATTGTGCATATCCTTTGCATGTATAATTCAAAGCACCCTTTCACATGGGATGAGAGCCTTCCCTATGTCTAGCATAGATAAAAATGATCCCTTCATAGCTCAACCGACCACATCCCCTTCCAGGTGGGGTTGGAATTCCAACCATTGAGTCCCATAGATGTTGCAGTTCCCTTTGCGGTCACCTCGACCTACTAATCTCCTGCTCCAATTGAAGTTGAAAAAGCCACCTAGTTCATTAAGCAGATCTAGCACATCTTCCAACAAGTTCAGGATATCCTACAGAAGTCCAATGACAAGTACAAGCAGCGCCATGATCAACATCGGGTGCCACATAAGTTTCAGGTGGGAGACAAATTTTGGTTGCACTTGCAGAAAGAATGCCTTATAGGACCCCATCGAAATCTTCTCCCACTTCGTTATGGATCATACACCATCACCAAGTCTGTGGGTGATAATTCTTTTGAGCTCAACATTCCTCCTTTCCTTGGCCTGCACCCAGTGTTCAATGTGGATCTCCTTCGCCCGTATTTCCCACCATTATTGCACACCTCAGAAGTAGAAGAACAATTGACACCAATAGAGCTCAACCCAGACAGCATACAACAAGCATCCAGTGATCAAATTTTGGACACACATATCAAGGGCACTCGCCATCAAAGGATCCAGCTTTATCGAGTTGTCAAAGCAGGGCAGCTCCTGCACCAAGGCAAGTGGCTCACCAGGGGCCAAATTCAGCAGAAATTTCCTCATCTGATGGGGGAAATAAATGCAATGGATACCATTGCTTCCTAATTTTTAAGTATTGATCCAAGTGGATATTGGTGGCCACCCACCTTTTCCAACTGGCTCAAAACAGTTTTCTGGCAATTTTGGTAATTTACTATTTTTAGCAATTTTTCACTTTTGGAGTCGTTTTGAGGCCCTAAACGATATTTTTTGGGAAAACTGTGAGAAATATACTTCTACCTTTGATATTTTCCCCAAAATTAATCTCCTCGACAATACGTTTCCAACGAGATATCAAATGCCTAAAATGGAGATTGTGTCCAAAAGTTACGACCCCGAGAAGTTGATGTACTAACTAACCCAAACAGAGCCCACATGACTTTTGGCGCTTCATATCCTAGGGTTAGGTTTTTGGATGTCTAGGGTTTTTGGCATTTATGTTTATTGTAAAAATTCCTTAAAAGATTCATTGTAATCATCTTCTTGCGAATGAGCGCAGTCGTCACATCTCTTCTCGGAGATAAGCTGCCACCATTCCAGCAAGCTTGTTTCTGCTGCATTTTATAGTTTCAACTTATTTCCTTATTGAATAGAAAACTAGTTTTATTGTATCTCAGTTATTTTGTGTTAAGCACCTATTAATAATCTGTATTCATTTCATTCTTCTCATAAAATCTAGATCAATGGTATCATAGCAGTTTGCTCCTTGTCGTCCTAATACATGTCCCCAATGAGGTCGGAGTACAAAGAGTTGGGTCTCAAGCTTGTTTCTCTTGAGGAAAAAAGCTCTTGCACACCCAAGCAACCTCTCATGGCAGGATAAAAGAAAGATAATAGAACTGGATATCCTTTCAAACTATTGATTGAGGAAGCCCTCATGCAACAAAGGAACGAGATGATGGATAGTTTCACACAAATCCTTCGTCGGCTACCAACAGGCGACGCATCTTCTTCGAGCGGAGGTGCCACCCCCTTCAAGGTAAAAGTAAAATTTATATTCCTATATTTGAAGGTCATATAGACACAAATGTTGTAGACAAGTGGTTGAATCTATTATAAGGGTATTTTTTTGTCCATAACTTTTCGAATAGAGAAAATATTACTTTTGCGCTCCTCAAAGTTGTTCCCCATGTCAAAGATTGGTGGGAAACTTTCTGTGAGCAAAAGGAAATAGAGGAACCCTCATTATTTATAGTCGCGGCCACCTGGGAATCCTTCAGGGATACTATTAAGGAACAATACTACCCTGTCAGAAGTTATGATGACTTGTATACCAAATGAACCACACTACAGTAAGAAAGAGACCAAGCAGTTCTAGATTTCACAAATATCTTCCATGCCTTGCGCACCAAGCTAGGTATAAAAGATTCTGAGTGACATCTGGTGCTCAAGTATTGTGGTTCTCTTCATAGATACATCCATACCGAAATGGAATTTCTAGACATCTCATCCTTGGGCGCAACCTACCGATATGTCATCAAAATCGAGCAGAAGCTCAAACAAAAGATGCGACAATTTGGGCCTTTGAACCCCTCACAACAAAATCCAGAAAAGGGCGGCCCCAACCCATAGAAAAAAGGACAGAGAAAATATGGAGAGTATCAGGACAACCATTCCAAGCCGCAAGAAAATAAGGACACTGAAAAGACAAAGAAAGATACCGAGAAGTGGTGCGACTTCCATAAGAGCCCTTGGCATAACACTGTCAACTGCCTCTCAAAGCAGTTGTTGGTGGCCAAAGTGAAAGCCTCTGAATCAGATGCAGGTTCTGACTTTGAGCCAAAACTAGAAAGGGGAAGACAGATCATTGACATGAAACCTAGTGTCATCGTTTCTACCACAAAGTTCCATCCTATTGAACCAAATGATCCAAAAGAAGGAGAGCACCTATTCCATTCTAAGATGTGGGTAAAAGGCACCCCGCTGCACTTCATCATTGATAGTGGTAGCTAGAAGAACCTCATCTCAGCAGAGGTCGTCAAGCAATAGGCCCTTCCGACAATGTCAAACCCACAACCCTACACCATTAGATGGATTCGCCAAGGAAGCTATCTCCGCGTCAACCAACAGTGTCAACTGTCGTACAGCATCAAGCCCTTCAAAGATGAGGTATTGTGTGATGTTTCTTCTCTCTAAGTTTGTGATGTTCCTTTGGGCCAACCTTATTTATGGAAACTTCGTGTTGTATATGAGCCTAGGCCTCGTAGTGTTATTATTACTTTGAATAGGAAATTGTACAGAATACCGGAGGCAATCCCACCTATTTTTATTTTCTTTATCTCTGCTAAGCAATGCAGGAAGGTCATCTCTCGGATGGGGAAGTTTTTCTTCTTCATGATTTACTCTCAGAATAAGAGAAATATCACATCCACATCCAGGGTCTCTTCGAACGACCTCTCCACACAGCACAAGAAAGTAGATAAGGTCGTGGAAGAATACTCGAATATCTTCTCCTCACCTACAAGGGTACCTCTGCACTGCCAGGTCAAGCACCCCATTCATCTGACCCCCAATGCACCACTGCCCAATGGGCCAATCTATCATCGCTCTCTGTTAGAGAATGAGTAGATCAAACGACAAATCCAAGAACTGCTCCACAAGGGTCACATCCATCCAAGATCATCACCTTGTGGGTTCCCAATCATGTTGGTACAGAAGAAAGATGGAACATGGTGACTCTGCATTGATTACCGGGCTCTGAATAAAATCACAGTCAGAAACTAGTACTCGATTCCCTGAATCGACGACCTCCTTGATCAACTCACGGGGGTCAAATAATTCAATAAGATTGATCTGAAGTCTTGCTACCACCAGGTCCCAATAGAACAGACAGATGTATGGAATACTGCCTTCAAGTCAAAGGAAGGTCTTTTTGAATGGTTGGTCATGCCCTTTGGTTTGACAAATGCTCCAGCCGCTTTCATGAGGACGATGGACAATATCCTGCGACCATTCACCGATACTTTTCTAGTGGTGTATCTGGATGACATTCTCATTTACAGTAAGACTTGGGTTGAACACTTGTAGCATATTCAACAGGTTCTGCACACCCTACGAGAGCACAAGCTATACGCCAACTTGGAAAAATGCTCCTTCGGCACAAACAGAGTCCATTATTTGGGCTATATTGTTGATCGACATGGCGTACATGTGGATCCAGCCAAGATCCAAGTCATTTGTGACTGGCCAACCCCAACCACACTCACTGAGTTTCGAAGCTTCTTGGGCCTTGCCAATTTCTACTGCAGGTTCATGTTGGGATTCTCCCATATTGCATGGGCCCTCAGCCAAATAACCAGGGGTGGTGGTAAGGGGAAATTTGTGTGGGTCTGGTCCCAACAACAATCGTTCATTGATTTGAAGCAGCGATTGTGATCAACCCTAGTACTTTCACTACCAGACCTGTAACATCCCTTTGATATTGAGAGAGATGATTCAGACTATGTTGTGGGCGTCATTCTCACTCAGCACGGCCACCCTGTGGCCTATCATAGTGAGACACTATCAGATCTTGTCCGTAAGTACCCTACTTATGACAAAGAAATGTACTCCATTATGCAATCCTGGGGCCAATGGAGACATTACATTCTTGGGAAGGAGACAGTCATCCACACACATCATAAGCCACTATAGTTCATGTAGACACAAGGAAAATTGCAAAATGACCACCATCAAAAGTGGTCCACATACTTGCAGCAATTCCACCTCAACATCAAGTATAAAATAGGAAGCACCAATCATGTCACTGATTGTCTCAGCAGACCATCAGTCATGGCACTCACCACAGTGTTAGACTCTTGTGTCCATGAGAAATATGGATGGCCCCAACTCTATGAGACAGACCCGAACTTCGCCACCACTTACCAAATGTTGGGTACAAATGCAATTGTCAATAATTTCCATCTTTAGGATGGGTTGTTGTGTCGTCTAGGCCATATCTATGTTCCATCAAGTGAGCGAGTGAAGCTGATCTGGGAAGCCCACTACATTTGGGTGGCAGGACACTTTAGCGTCGAAAAGATAGTGGCGATGCTATAGAAACATTTCTACTGGTCGAAACTTCGATAGGAGGTCAGCAAGTATATCAAGTCCTCCACTCCCTACATTATTGCCAAATTGATCACTAAGAAATAGAGCCTGCACACCCCTCTTCCTACTCCTGACAGGCCATGGGAATCCATCTCAATGGACTACATGTCGGGCTTCTCGTCCACCAAGCGGGGAAATGACTATGTTTTTGTGGATGTTGATCATTTTTCTAAGATGGCAACTCTAGTTGCCTGCAAGAAGAACATCACAGTAGAGGCCACTGCCAAGCTCTTATTTGAACGAGTCTGGGTATATTTTGGTATCCCACAAACCATTGTCTCATATCGGTACAGTCAATTTCTCAGCACATTCTGGTCAAGCCTCTGGTCACTGCTGGACACCAAGCTCACCAAATTCATGGCCTTCCACCCCCAGACAGATCGCCAAACCGAGGTCGTAAATTGAATGATTCTGCATATCCTTCACATGTATAATTCAAAGCACGCTCACACATGGGATTAGAGCCTTCCCTATGTCTATCATATCTACAACTGAGCCCTGCATAGCTCAAAGGGACATAGCCCCTTTCAGGTGGGGTTGGTATTCCAACCATTGGGTCCCATAGATGTTGCAGTTCCCCTTGCGGTCACCTCGACCGACTCATCTCTTGCTCCAACTAAAGCTGACAAAGCCACCCGATTCATTGAGAGGATCTAGAACATCCACCAATAGGTTTAGGATATCCTACAAAATTCCAATGACAAGTGCAAGCAGTGTCATAATCAACATCGGGTGCCACATAATTTTCAGGTGGGCGACAAAGTTTGGTTGCACTTGTAGAAAGAACGCCTTACAGGACCCCATTGGAAGCTTCACCTACTTTTTTATGGGTCGTACACCATCACTAAGGTTGTGCGAAATAATTTCCTTGGCCTACACCTAGTGTTCAACATGCATCTCCTTCGCCCTTATTTCCCACCATTATTGGACAACTCAGAAGTAGCAGAATAGCTGACACCAATAGAGCTCAACCCCAACTACATACAATAGGAATCCAGTGATCAAATTGTTGACATACATATCAAGGGCACTCGACATCAAAGGATCTAGCTTTATCGAGTCATCAAAGCAGGGCATCTCCTACAACAAGGCAAGTGGCTCACCCAGGGTCAAATTCAGCAGAAATTTCCTCATCTGATGGGGGAACTCAATGAAATGGATACCATTCCTTCCTAAGGAGGGAGGATTGATCCAGGTGGATATCGGTGGCCACCCACCTTTTCCAACTGGCTCAAAATAGTTTTCTGGCAATTTTGGTAATTTACTACTTTTAGCAGTTTTTCACTTTCAAAGTTGTTTTGAGGCCCTAAACGATGTTTTTTGGGAAACCTATGAGAAATATACTTATACCTTCAATATTTTCCCCAAAATGAATCTCCTTTATGATAGCTTTCCAACAGGCTATCATACACCTAAAACGGAGATCATATGAAAAAGTTACGACACCGGGAAGTTGATGTACTAACTTACCCAAACGGGGCCCATGTGACTTTTGGCACTTCATCTCCTAGGGTTAGGTTTTTGGATGTCTATGGATTTTGGAATTCTTGTTTATTTTAAAAAGGCCTTCAGAGCCTCATTGTAATCATCTTCTTGTGAATTATCGCAGTCGTCACATCTCTTCTCAGAGATAAGCCATCACCATTCCAACAAGCTTGTTTCCGCTGCATTTTACAATTTCAGCTTATTTCCTTATTGAATAGAAAACCAATTTTATTGTTTCTATGTTATTTTGTGTTAAGCACTTGTTAATAATTTGTAGTCATTTTGTTCTGCTCATAAAATTCGGATCAGATTCACCATAACATTTTGTCACATTCTTCCCGATATGTATTGTATCAAACAAATGAGCTATTTTTATCTCCTCATAGTAGGGCAACCTCGTGAATTGAGAAAGATAACATTTCATTCCTCGTGGAAGCCCATTATTAATACCTCCATGATGATGGTGGCCTTCGTGAAGCATATAAGAAATCACAAAAATAATTATCAAATACGGTAAAATAAATTCAATGATTAAAATAAACATTCAAAACATTACATGATCTATGATACATAAAGAAATTGAGTACCTTGACAATTTCTATTATATTCCAAGCTCCATAGGTGAGGTGTCATTCTTCGTGGTTTGAAACCAATCTCTTCTTTGCCATTGAAAATATTTTTTCCAGTAGTACGATACCTATGGTTCTTAGGGAGGAGGTGCCTATACTCATCAAACACCACCTTTCCTAAACTTTTTGAATGATGATACTTCATCTTAGGGCCACAAACTACACATTTAAATTTACCCTTTGTTTGAAGACCTACAACAAATGGATTAATGTCAATTATATGATGAGATTATTTAAAAATTAAACATGCACCATGATAACATTAAAAAATTATATAGTATTAAAGAGCAATATTAGAATGCTACATACCACAAAAATGTGTTAGTCCAGGGGCATCATGAATTGTCCATAAAAGTATTCCATGAAATTTAAATTTCTTCTCCCCGATTGGTTTACATATGTCATACATTGTGATGCCAGCCCACAACTTTAGTTGCTTGTCGTTAAGAGGCTCGATATATACATTCATATCTTTAACCTAGTACTTACCTAATTGTTTGAAATTACACATAATTACTATAGGAATGATATCATGTAATATATATAAGTAAATAAATAAACAAAAGATATTATGCAATAATTGAAACAAATGAAAATGTTACATTCAAAAAATTAATGTAAACAAATACCTGGAACAATCATTGTCAACATTGTGTGCTCCCTCTTTATTGACATCCAAGGAGGAATGTTATTGTTGATAACAAAAATAGGCCACACTAAGTAAATAGACCTAAGCTCTCTGAATGGATTAACACCATCAACTGCCAATGAAAGCCTAACATTACGAGGTTCATCTTTGAAATCTGCCCATTTTTCCTTAATTTCCCTAAATGTAGAACCATCGGCAGGCATTCGAAGAACACCATCTTCACTTTTTTTACGTGTATGGTAATCCATAAATTGTGCTATGCTTTCACACCTGAACAATCACTGCAAACATGGAATTATGGGAATATGATGAATAACATTTTGAGGCACCCTTTGTGTTATTTGATCGGTTCGATATCTATTGATAATACAATCTGGACAATCTATTTTCAAAGCATGTTGTCCATAATATATAATATGATCATTAGGACATGCATCTATAGTTTGATAATCCATTCCAATGTCTTTCATAATGGCATGCAAACCTCGATATGTGTGAGGTAACATATTTGACGATGGTAACAAAAATTCACCTAACAATCTACAACATAACAAATAACTAGTTAATGAAAAGAATATTAGTCATAAACATTGCATTCTTATTTTACACATTATTTAACACTAAAAACAAATAAAAAATCAACATTTATGTATAATATGAGATGAAACATATTACATACCTTAGGATCTGTGTCATACAAGTGTTCAACAAATTATTCATAACCTTTAAGTTCACTAGCAACAATGTAGCGGAGAGAAGATTTTCTCTTGATCCTTCATAAAGTCGTTTATTTTCCTTTTCTAATAGAGGTTCATCATAAATACCAGCACTGTCCCCATCCTCATCCAGCTGCGAAAACAAATCTTGGATCATTTGATTTGTCCCATCATCTTCTTCCATATGATCATTAACTTGATTTGTCCCATCATCTTCTTCCATGAGATTCTCATTTGCTTGGTCATGTTCCTCAGCTTGTACAACATCATTTCTACTACTACTTGGTGCAATATTTTGCGGAAAGTTAGAGGGCAACTCCAACTTTATAATTACAAACAATCATGAAAAATTAGTGTATACTATAACAAACATTCAAACAATATATATACATATATATAATTTTATATAAAATTGACAATTAAAAACAGATAATTAATATATAGCTAATTACCATGGGACGATATTCATTTGATCCGCCATCAATGTGCCCATATTTCCTACAATGTTTTGTAGTTGTTGCTATTAAAATTCTTACGAAACGTATGAGGCAACATTTTTTGCAAGGGAAATAACATCTACCATCACCATTTTCACCCGCTTTACTTTTTTCCCCACCTCTAATTAGATTCTGCAACATTCTTCTGCACAACTTCCGCACAAAAATACCCTTTCGGAACCATCATTGTTATAGCAAGATTGTCGCAACATCTTTAAATCGTCAAATATTTATAGGTGAATTTAGGTCACTGTCGTCGCAATTGCGACGAAATTGACCTAAATATAACTAACTATTTGTTATATTTAGGTCACTTTGTCGAAGTGTATAATAGTTATAACAGTCATATTGTCGCTCTTGTGACGGACCTTGACTATATCAATTTAGACTTTATCAAAATGTATAACTGTCAATATGGCTAGTATAAAATAGTGTAACGGACAATAGTTAGCATTGCTCTTGCGACAAATACACATGTTCGCCGAAATAGAGACAATAGTCCACTATCTTCATGATCATCGCAAAATATACGAAAGTTTGATTCCGTCGAGAGAGTGACAAATACGGGCTAGATTTAGAACAACATTGAAAAATTGAACTTTTTCTCTTGAATTTTGCGACGAAAGAGTACTTTCGTCATGAGTAGTCGTCGCAAATTTTTCAATATGTAGTAGTGAATCAGGTTGGATGATAGAGATAGAACAGAGAAATGCCTCAATATATTCATCCTTTCTTGAGAGTGCATATGCCACAACATTTTTCTTGCCTTTTTTGTAGATGATCTCAAAGTCACAACCCAACATCTTGGTCACCCATTTTTGTTGCTCTTCTGAAGATAGTCTTTGTTTCAATAAGTATTTAAGACTGTCACGATTTGTTTTGACCTTGAAGTGCCTACCTATTAGGTAAGGATTCCATTGCTTCAATGCATGTAATATTTCCATTATTTCCTTCTCATAAATTAGTTTATGTAAGTCCTTTCCCTTGAGTGGATGACTTTCAAAAGAAAGGGTCCTTCCTTCTTGCATTAAAACAACACCAATGCCATTTCCTAAGACATCACATTCCACAATAAAGGTTTTTATGAATCTCAGTGTGGTCAAGAGATGAGCTTTGCACATTGCCTCTTTAAGTTGTTCAAAAGCTTGAGTTTCCTCTAGAGTCCATGAAAATGCATCCTTCTTAGTTAATGCAGTTAAAGGTCTTGTTATTATTCCATAGTTTCGAACAAACTTGTGGTAGTAACCTGTCAAGACTGAAAATCCTCTAATATTCTTCAATGTTTTGGGAATCGGCCAGTCCATCATGTCTTTAATATTGTTAGAGTCTACCTTGACACCTTCATGAGATACAATATGACCCAAATACTCTACCTCCTTCACCCCAAAGAAACATTTGGAAGGTTTTGCATATAGTTGTTGTTTCTTTAGTAGTTGTAGCATCTTGTCAACATGTCGAACATGATCTTCCCAAGCCTTGCTATAGATTATTATATCATCAAAAAATACTAACACAAATTTTCGAAGGAAGGGCTTGAAAATGGAATTCATCAACCCTTGCAATGTGGAAGGTGCATTTGTAAGGCCAAAAGTCATGATTAAAAATTCATAATGGTCTTCATGAGTTTTGAATCATGTTTTTGGGATATCTTCTTCCTTCATTCTAATTTGATGATACCCTGAACGGATATCCAACTTTGTGAAGTAGATTTCTCCATGCAGTTCATCTAACAATTCATCAATGATGGGAATGGGAAAATTATCTTTAATGTTGATCTTGTTGAGTTCTCTATAATCTAGACACATATGACTTGAGCCTTCTTTCTTGAGTACCATTACCACTAGTGCAGAGTAAGAACTTTGGCTAGGTCTAATAATTCCAGCCTATAACATTTCTTCAACCATATGCTCGATTTCACTTTTTCTTGGCACAAGGGTATTTGTAAGGCATGATGTTAGGAGGAACACTCCCAGGTGTTACACATTACTTTTTTAACCCCAGTGATCCATTAACAAACATGTGTTCATGTTCCCAAAAAAGAGTCTTTTAACATGAAGGAAGTGACTGACTTTCTCTTCTTGAAAACCTTATGAAGAAAGGTCATCCCTGGCTGCACTATATGCAGGATGCGATGATGCCTGACCCTCTCCCCCTACCCTGAAGTTGGCCTGCAACATCTCTGTGGTCTTCTCTACAGCTAGGGTGTGACGATGTCAAAAGACTAAGAAAAGGTCAAGTTTCACGAAAGTTCTAGAAGGGGATCTTCTAGAAGATGAGGTGGTGTCTGAATGGTTTGGATCTTACTCACTTCTCTGATTTGGTGGGATCATCCTAATCTCTTCAAACATCTCTCTTTCCCCTATATAAAGGGGGATCTCTCATGAAAAAGGTTAAGCAAGCATAAGCACAGAAGGTTGATTGAATAGGCTAAGAATTGGATGAGGAATTCTACTTCAGTTCATACTTGAGGGCTCCATTTCAGTTCATCAAGTCATTGTGGATCTTCTTCATTCAAGCTTGGAGAAAGTGTGTGTGTTGGAGTAAAGATTCATCAAGAGGGGACCTTACGACATCAAGGCTTTGGTTGTAATTTCCACTTTCATTTCAATATAATGCAGTGATACATTTCTTTCCCATAAAATTTCTTTGTTTTATTGTATGACTCCTTGATCACATACATAGGTTCTCATCGAGTATATGATATTTCTTTCACTTCAGTTGGCTTGTGTTCCCTTGCAGATTCAATATCACAAGAGTATTGGAGTGGATCTAGGATGACAATGGTAGGAGAGAGCGATATTTAAATGGTATGTTGCATATCTCTTGTTAAATAATAAACTCAATGATTAGAGCTTAGGGAAAGCGTCATATTATGTTATGTTTTGTTCTAGATCTAGGTGGATCTAGGGAGATCTATTTATTTTTGCATTTACCAATAAGTCTCATAACACCAGGAACCAAGTGAATAGCATGATCATGATTGCGAGTGGGTGGAATACCTCTAGGAATATCTTCAAATACTTTGGAATTCTTATCAATGATCCCTTGGAAATGGTAATGGTTGTACAATTACACTATGGTCCCTTTGGAGTGATCATAGTTGTACAATTACACTTTGATGCCCCTTTTTAAATAATAGTTCCACGCCATTAGAGCTTACCACCTTATTGGGTTTCCCTGTGATACCCCTTAACTCAAATTCCTTTTATTCCAATGAAAATTTCATGAAAAGTTCTTGAAAATTAAAATCCATTGTTCCCAATTATTGTAACCATTGGACCCCTAGTACGACATCAGCACCACCCATGGGTATAGCAATAATTGGACTATCCATTACATATTCCCATGTAGTAATATTGATCTTATGGAATTTTCTTGAGCAATTGATAGTTCATACATTTGCAATAATTACTTGAAACTCTGGCGCCGGATATATAAAGAAATTGAGAGCTTTGGCTAATTTACAGTGAATGAAATTATGATTACTACTAGAATCAATTAGCACTATTACCTTTTTCTTTTTGATATATCCTTCGATATTGAGGGTTTGAGGAGTGCTAATTCCATCCAATGCATGACATGATATGGTGGGAGTTATCTCTTCATAATAAATCTCTTCTACATCTTCATCTTGAGATGGTTCTTATTCTTGTTCTTGTTCTTCTTCCTCTTCACAATATATGTAGAATAATTTATTCTCACCACACTTATGTCCCTTATTGTACTTGTTGTCACAATTGAAGCATAAACATTTTTATTTTATTTCCTCCAATTTTTGAGGTGTCAACCTTGTAGGTTGAGGTGGTTTAGAAGAAGGAACATTATTATCTTGATAGATATTAGGGGTGGTCCTTCTAGTAGCCATAGGCAGATTTTTACTTTCAACATTTCTCGCCACCCTGAACGCATTCTCCAATGATTTGGGTTACCAAGGAGAACCTCATGTTGAATGTTATCCTTTAAATTTCCTATGAAGACATCAATCAGGTGCTCATATGGAATATATGTTACCTTTATATTCAATCTTTGAAAGTTCTCAATGTGCTCCACAATTGAACCCTTTTTCTTGAGATTTATCAATTGGTTGAAGAAGGTATTGCTCCTTGTATCCTCATAGTCTGCAATCATTTCTTCCATGAAAATTGTCCAAGTGACAAGTGATTTACAAGAACAAATCCATCGATACCACACAAACTAATTAGGTTCTAAATATAAGGACGCAATTTTTACCTTTTATGTGTGTGGTACATCATGTAGATCAAAGAATTGTTCCATATGGAGTATCCATGTGATTATATGCTTTCCATAAAACTTCCTCATATCAATCTTAGGAAAGTGGTTGGTCTTCAACCCAAAGATGTATTTTCTCCAGTCTTGATTCATCTTCCTTGTGTCCTCATCATGAATTTCATGGGATACATTGTCATTTTCAGGTGGCCTCTCTATTAGCAACTTTTTCAACCCTTCCATGATCTCCCCTTTTATGCCATCCATATTAGTATCCATCATCTCTTCCATCTTAGTTTCAATTGAATCCATCATCTTTTGTAGTTCATATTTTGTTATTGCCTTCTTTTGTAAATCATCTATGTCCCTGCGCATTTCTTCACCTTCATCAAGATTCCAAGTAGGACTGTCTAAGGGTTTATTTGGTGTATAAGTTCCCTTTTTTGGTGGCATGTTATCATGGTGTCTTGTGGCAACCAAGTATCACTGTAAGGTAGGAATTCCTAATTGGATTAGGCAGAGGTCCTCATAGACAAGGGAGTGTCAGGTGCTATAGCTCTCTCATATATGTGCAGGGTCCAACAATAGTACTCGGCCCAATATCTCAGGGCACTAAATAAGGAGGATTGACCATGCCCTTATCCATATTATCCGACTACCCAGGTACTAGAGAGTGATCTCCCCGAGTGTTATTCTCGGTGTACTATAACAACAAGATGACCAAATGATTTACTCATTTGGTCTTAGGATTTTAGTGGGTCTCCCGATATACGCCATGTACGTGAGAGCTCAAATATGTAGTATATTTTTCTAATACATAATCATTCGAAAGGGGCCTTCCAATTTACTCTAGGTACATGGAAGAACCACATTGTCCTCGGGTTGTAGCGCTAACAAGTAACGACAGCTCCTACGTTTAGAGACATCGGAATAAGTATGTACCTAGAAATACCTAAGATTCTCCCAAATTTATGTGATACTCATTTTATACCACTTTATTCCACCTTTTGAATCACCCCAATTGGATCTTATAGTCAAAAGATATGCAAATTTCCAAAAAAAATAGAAAAACACACCTTTTAAAACCCCGATTTGGAGATTGTTTTGTTATCCGACCTTTCTTTTGTTGTAGCTCTACAATTTCGGCCCTTATGAGTCTAAAATTTTGGCCTGAGGTAGGTTGATGTGTCTTCTTTCCAACCCCAAAGGTTAGACCAAGATTAGATTCTCCAAGAGAATTTTATGATAACTTTCCCAACATGTGTTTTTTTTTTCCCTTTCAGGAGAGTGAACTTATATGGCATGTCGCATGTCATTGTCTTCACTTAAGAACTTGAAATTCATAATATTAAAAATTGCGTCTATACCCTAACCAATGGAACAAGTCTCACTCAATTTGGAGGTTTATAGCTTCATATATAATCATTTTCCCAAGAACACATGTTTTGGACTGAAATATGGACAACCCGAAACCCTAATTTCCTGAGAGAATAAATTTCCGAGTATAATGAATAAAGGGATGATATTTTTACACAAGATACTTCACTATTCCTCCTTCGTACTGTAAAAATTTCAGAACTTGAAACCAAGCTGAAAAAAATTGGGAAAGAAATTTCCAAGAAGACATGTCAAAAACCCTAACTTGAACAGAATGTATCTCCAAAAAATAGAATGAACCAAGATCTGAAATTTGGACCCAAGTTAGCTCTAGATGTCTCCTCTACACCATATAAATTCCATATCCTGAAACCTTCCATAAAAAAGGTTGTAGTCAAATTTCCAAGAAGACTTGTTTTGAAGAAGTTAGTCCCGAGGATTGTCTAGCTCTGATACCAAATGTTAAGAACCAAATATCAAAATAGTATAAAAAACCTCAGAATAAGTACTCCACGCCTTGACAAAGAGATAAATTCAGATAATAAGTCTCTTCAAGGGGTCAACCTCCTTATACATTACATGAATTCACAAATAGAAGATGATTCCAAATGAAAAGGTCTCCTTGGTATATATAAGAGACTAGGAGGTACAATTACAACTAATGGACCCAAGCCGACATAAATAAAATAACAATACTAATGTATTATGCCCCAATTAAGGGGTAATGTGACACGAGTTAGGGCTTAACATGGGCATTTTCTAATGTGTGTCAATTTTTTTTATCAAATACCCATAATGGTCTTTGGATCACTTACATTCAACAATTATTTTTCTTCGTTGTGATTAATCTCACAAGCCCTTATTACAGCCCTTGATAGGGTTCAATGTGCTATGTGACTAACCTTTAGTATGTTTTTATCATTTCCTTGCCTACATGTCATTATCTCAAAAGGTCTCGATTAAATCCATGAGGACCATGCCCCCTTATAACAAGACCATGAGCCATCAAATGTCACAGTTGTCCATGTGGCACCCATAATTTTAAAGAATCATAGCTAGGGTTTATCATCATCATTACCAAAACACAATAATGGGTAAGTAGGGGAAGGGAAATGGGGAATGTGGTTATAAATATTTAGGCACCATTGTGTGAGAACTTTGGACTTTCAAAAGCAAATAAATTGAATTTGCTATAATCAAAATTTGGAGTTCTTAAATAAATTCATCCAACACTTGCAAATTATTCTTAGAATTTTGTAGAATTCCATCTTATTTATTTGAGATTTTAAAAATAATGTTTACAACATGAAATTCAATAGAAACTGAATGATCCATTAGATTAATTGCTCATAATGCAACATTTAATTAGCGTATACATTGAAATATAAATTATAAAATAAATAATAATAATAATTGTTGGGTCGCCAAAGTACCATCTTTTTACCAACCTTTCACTTCACTTCCACTTCACTTTCACTTCACTTTTAACCATATTTTGCTTTCCCATACCCTTACATTAAACCATTTTCATGATTACATGGGTTTTATACATATTATTTTCCAATGAATCTATTTTAGTGTTTTTGAGTGAATTTATGATTAAATATTGGAAAAATGACATGATTACACTTATATATGAAAGTGGGATGAGTTTCATGATGTTTACAGGTGTATTTGAAGACTCCAACCAAGTCAAACTTCACCATCAAGCCTCAAATTAGAATCCTCTTCAACCCCTTGAAGATTTGATGAAGATTTGGAGATTTACTCAAGTATCTTGGATGGAGATTAATAATGAAAGAGAGATTTGTGAGAGGATTTGTAGAGATATCACTTGATATGTGTGAGCACATGGTTGTAACCAAATGAGACATTTGTGGATCTA